>JALBCR010002674.1:0-111240 GCA_030710515.1 Abscondita cerata | reverse complement strand
TTTGTGCTTCTTATACCTGTATCCGCTTGTAAGAATTGAAGTTTCCTTGGTCGGAGACATTATTGAAACGAAAACGTTCTGCCGGGATTGGACCATCTCCAATGGTAAACGTAGTTGCGAACGTTTCCCCACTATCGCAAGAGTATATCTTCATCAGGACGAGATTTGGAAACAAAACAAACGAAAGTTCAAGGTAGACCTAAACCTGGGTACCTAATTAAAAGAACACTCCCATTTATATAAGAAGAATCGCCGCGGATCATTAACCTCAACGCTGATTGACTAGAATTTGAAGGAGAAGAGGTCGGATTAATGGTAGGAATCCACAAAAGAAAGTTGTTGGGATGCTTGATGATTTCTGTAACCCTCTGGATTTTCCTATTGAAGAAGAAAGGGATTTGTAATAAAATCGGAATAATATTTTAGCTTTAAATAATTTGAGTCACCCCATACGGTACCCAGTTTTAGAAAAATTTAGATTCTTTCTCATTATGCTCGTGTGATCAGCAAATACAGTAATTTTACAATGAATATTCAGATTTGTTCAGTCTTCTACAAACAATAAAAATACAATAGTTCCGAGAAATGATTTGGAGTGATTTGAGGAACCTCATGTTGAATTTTATCTATATTAGAATTTTTATTTTTTAACTAGAAACATATTGTTCACTGGGTTTAGTATATTAATAAAACTTTTTTGGCTTTTAGTGATGATGTCCAGTACCTTACAGATATCCAACCGGTAGGTGTTTTTTTAATGCTCCAGTTTTCAAGATTCTGTGCGGTACCAGCATCTGGGAAAGGTAGCCGGACTCTCATCTTCTATGTCCATCGTGAATCTTACACATGGTTGTAATGTGTTGATGTGGCCAACAATAGTAAGGTTTCTGTAGTTCATCCTTTACATGTAGTCAACACTTCCGTTTCCACTGGTTACTTTTAAACTTTTGTCCTTGAGAAGTAGCCTATTACTAGTGATAGAAGTCTGGCATCGTCTGTTGGGTGCTTAATGTTTTTTTAATGAGTAGTTAGTCAGGCTACTTAACTCACAATGGTGAATTTAAACCAAATGGTATTTAGTCCATAATATACGTATCTTTTTTTTTCATTTATATAAGTAAATCTTGTCAAACTCAGAATGTGTTATACAGGATCTGGTAATGAATGGGCCATACAGCAGGGGTAGCTTCTCTGGGCAAAATATGACAATTTAACGTAACTTTACCTTAGTTCAATTTCCAATTCTTTAACATAGACAGCGTAGTTTAAATATCCTGCAGATTTTACGATCGCTTCGATTTGTACACAGAAGCAGACTGTCAAACTTGGAACCTAACGGTTTTCAACCTTGTCAATGTTACCTATTATGCTAAAATGAAGAGGACGGCACTATGGCCTTTTTTGGCGCGTCGTAATATATCTGCAAGCAAAACTTGTTCAAAGTCCACTATACTCTCACCTTCAAATAAAAGGTCATATTTTCTCTCGCCGTTTACGTATGAATTCTAGAAGTACTTGTAAGGTAAAGAAAGTCAAAGTAGTTCTGCAAACTGCAACTGAATAATATTTTTGTAAATAAAAATAACTGAACATGTGATGACGTGCGCCGAATTATTCAGGGATGATGCATTGTTTGTCCAGCGCTCGGTGAGCAGGAACTAAACAAATGTAGGTATCTAAAGTATCTGGGAGTTCATATGGGGCTAACGAGATAGTCGTCGATTATTCCACTTATTACCATCAATCATCTCGTACTGGAAGTTGTCGTTCAGAAGTGGTGTTTGCACACTACCATATGACTGTTCGCGCCTATTTATTATTCTCCTTCTTGTAAATCACTTCATCGGTAAACAGGATATGTTGCCCAAGCGATGGATCCCAGGTGTGTTGTTACATACTCCACAAAACTGCACTTGGCTAGGAAATCACCCTTAACAAATGTTGAACCCTTGTAGTATACTTGACGCAGGCCTTTCAAGTTGGCGGAAATTCAACGTTGTTTTATTGTTATCCACCAGATTCAATACCTCTACCTCTTCTCCATTGTGCGGACTACGGGCTGCCCATTACACCGCTTAGGACGAAAACTGCCGGTTCCCTCAATTTCAAGAAGAGTCTAGAGAATATTTTACGATCAGGCTGCAGATGACAGGATGTTTTACGATATCGCCGAGCTGCTCGCCGTACGTTACATTTTGTTGGGCATACATTGCCACCACATCAATCATTTCATTATTGGTAAACAAATTATGGGGCGACATAATGACAAAAGCACCAACATAGTGGCAAACACTAACTGCACCAAAACTTGACTCGACACGTGTTTCAACAGCTGCTGTTATCATCAGCGATACCGATACAGCTTAAAACCATCATCATATGATGATAACGGTCCATTAGATTTTCGGAATTATTTAAGCTTACTTCTAAGAATCAATTAAGTTTAACACGTGATAAGCAGATAGTATATAAGCTTCTTGTTTTTATTTTCATCGGTATCGCTGATGATAACAGCTTAGCTGTTGAAACACGTGTCCGAGTCAGTGCAGTTTTTCTGTTGGTTAAATAGACGCTGCATTCCTTGAACAGGCAGTTACTTAGAAAATTATGAAACACTCAACTAAGTCACCAAATGACAGATGCTGATTTTGACAACTGCAAACGCAGAAAAATTTCAATCAACGAAACTATGTATTTTAGCGACCTTCAAGAGGTGTAATTTTCAAAGACTAATGTAGCGTAGTTTTCGCAAATTGCTTTCGTTTGCAGAAATATTACTTCGCACCAAAGAAGAAAGAACCATAGTAACGTCCACTGGATTTAGCGCATAATGGATAACATATTGTAAATTGGCAACGTCGATAACTGTTAGGTTCCAAGTTTCACATATATATCATTTAATTAGGCTGTCTGTGTAAAAATTGAAATAAAAACGATTTTCAAACCGTTATGACTTCTTGACGAAGCAAAATTGTACCAAGGTAAATCGTCGTATTTTTGCTCAAAAAATCTACCCGTGCAGTATGGACCATTGATTACCAAGCACCCAGTATATACACATGTTGGGAAAGATCTACTGATGAAAAATCAAGTAGCATCGGTATGAGTCTAAACTTTTAATTGTTACTATATTTCAAATTCTGTACGCATGAAAAAGTTTTATACTTTGGAAAATAACCACAAGAAAACACCGAAAACATACTATTTGTTACAGAAAAACTTTAATACTTGGTCAGAAAACCTTTAAACTAGTTCGCAGCAAGTCGGTGAATTCATCAAAGACACTTTATGACACTAATGGTCATTGAAAATTTACCTTGTCTATCTGAAATTCTGAATTCTTTCCAAAGAAAACGACTTTCCGAACTCACAACTTTCGCATGTTTTGGTCAACCCAGAGCAAGACCCTCGAACCATCAAGCTCAATCTTCAGAGTGAACTGATCCCATTTTCATAGTCGGCTGCATGTATTAGTAAATAAATATATGTCTTAGAAGATGCATTAAATTGAACTAATGAAGAAATTTGTAATCGCGCATGGCTCCCTCAGTTAACCTGTTCGATGAAGTTAGTCTGCGAAATTGAGGTACATCAAATTTTCGTACATTACGAGATTCCACGAAGTGAAAAGTTATGGCTGTAATTTAACTTCAAATAAATCATCAATTTCTTGTAATATGACCACCAAAAGTCTCTTCATTAAAATTTTTTAAAATAAAACAAACACAATTTTTGATAATTTTGATAAAACTATTTTTAAACATATACATACGAAATGTACAAGGTTTCTATAAATGATTGTCTCATTAATTAAATGAACAAAATTGACGATAAACGGCGAAGAAACACAATTACAACTAAGGATAATAATTACAATGGAACGGTGAAATAACTGACAAATGATGATATTAGCATAAATTAATTCACTAACAGTTTAACCGGCAAATTTGCATTTTTTAAATTTTCCAACACTCACCTGATGAGACAATAATTTATCCCCTATTTGTTTTTGAATTTATGTTATATGAGAAAATCAGCGACATCTGGTGGCGATGTTATAAACTTCTATAAGAAAAAAATTACTTTTGTTACTTTAAGAACGTTTTCAAGCTGGTTAAATCCACGGATTATACTTAAAACAATCAACGAACATATTTTTGATGTTTTAAGAAGGTTATGGGTGCATAAACTATTATAATTAAAAGTAAAAATAAACTCTTGCATATAAGTTTAATTAAGTATCATTTTGGACTTCCCCATCATTTTTATACCTGTCGACGTGTTTCTATTACACAATAAGTGCCATTAAAAGTTTTTCAAAGCGATTTTGTTCCGTTCTACAATGCACAACATATAAGCAAGTGAAAATACTTCTTCAGTTTTTTACATATTCACTGCTTGTTTGAAATTGAAATTTCAATTTCATGTGGCGTTGGAGAGACGTTTGACAGAGAGACTTATAATTTTACCAAAATATCCATTCCATAAAAATTATGCCTTAAAGAGGGCCTCACCTGTTTTAAAGGTCTTTCCTGCCCTCCAAGTACTTGACCATATATTAGTATAATGAAATTATCCTCCTGAAGAGTCCTAAAAGGACGAAACAGCTGTCGAGTGACTCTCAGTGTTTGTTTGCTATTGTACAACCTCTTACGAACTTACAGCAGGCGATTCGAGATTTTTATTTTTGATAACACTTATGTTGGTTATAATTATCGAAAAAAATTACTACTTTAGCCATACTATAATTTGCTAAAACACTAAACATTTTTTTTAGTTATAAAGGAGTAAAATTAATGCGATTTACTTAGGGCAGTCATAATAAAAATAAATTGCCTACAAACTAAACAATGTTTGTAATGTCTTAATAAACTAGTTTTTTGAACTAAAAACTAAACCCACACCAATTGACACTACTAAAATAGAGTAAAAACAACACAAACCACGCAAATGACAACTTCAACAACACAACTGGACCAGTTATTGTGTCATTGTTTTCCTTTAATTTCCGACATCTTTGATTTAATCAGCGCCATCTCTCTGATTATTCATCATACTCAGACTGATTCTCATTCTCTTCTTAGGATTCGTCATCTTCAAAATAAAATTCTCCTTCACAATTTTGATCATCTAAATCTTTTAGATCATTTGCACGCACCTAATGCACTACATTCGTCAAACCCACTAATTCGGTAAGTATTCCTTCAACTTCTTTATTCTTGCATTTTAAGCATTTCTATTTTTGTGATTTGTTTTTACAAAACGTTTCCTTTTTATGTGTCAGTTCTTGATTTCCTAACAATTCATTAGAATAATGTAGGATTTTCTGAACGGTCGAGAATGTTATCCAATGATACAAGTCCAGTATGTACTTATTTACTTGTGATTATGCAAAATCTCAAGAGTATTTGAATATTTATAATACTTACGTCAAAATGTCAAAATACTTTTAATACACTAAACAGTATCTCATGATTAAACTCTTTACTCTTGCATATTTTCTCACTGAATTCAAAAATTCTACGAGCAATATTTACGTCATTAAAACATCGGTTGATACTTGGTTTCGAATGGGTAATTACATGATAAATTCATGTTTTTTCTAATTTCATTTATCATAGATGAAATTAAATTTATATTTTGACGTTTGAAGCCATTCCTTTTGCAATATTTTTTGTTTTTTTACCGAAATACTCGTACGATTAGTTTTACCTATGTACCTATACTAAACCATAACAAGGAATATAATATACTCCATTAAATAATAGCGAATAAAATTGATCTTTAGAGGAATGTAGTTGCGAACCTATCATAAATTTGTGTTTGTCAAACAAAATAATTTGCTTTTTCGCAAAACTTTGCACATATTAGGGCGCTTAAATTGAACTTTAAAATATTTCATCACAACTCCACTACCTACTAAATTATGGTTTAATAATAAAATGCTTAATAGCTCTATATTCACATACGTTTATTTGCTAAGAACAAAGTATTACTAATTTAGTAAAAGTTTCATTAATGTGCTAATTTTATGAACATACCCGTATGTGCAATTATAATTATTGTTATAGTCGTTGACGCGTAAACCATTTCATTAGAAGAAAAGATTAAGTAACGAATCTGGAAGATTGACGTAATAAGAAGTTAAGAAATCTGTTATACCTAATTATTTTATTTTTTCAGATTTTTCTACGGGACAATTATGCGAGCATGGGAGAAAATGATGGAGAAAATAATTTAATTAATTTCTTAACGGTAGTATAATGGAAAACATCTTTAAAATTAAAGTTTGCAATAATCCAGATCCACGATGGCTTTTACCCATCCGAAAGAAGATACTCATGTCGATAGTTTTGGGCTTTGGCGTAATTCACCTAGCATTTGCTGTATCAGCGCTCCTGATGGCTTTCTTAACTGTTACACCTAAACCTGATGTTCAAGAAGATGCCTCATCACTAATTATCGAGAAGTTTGGTAATGAATCCGACATAAAATATCTTGATGAGATCGATTTAGACGCTATGTTAACCGTTGGACCTTGTTTAATTTGCATAGGGGCAATGGCTGCTGGAGTTACAGCAATTCTAGCGGGGAAACGATGGTACATTGACCACAATATTAAATTATTTTTGTTATGTCATTAGTTTCACTTATAACATCTACAATTTGCACAATTTTGAAAGTGTAGTGTTAACATATTTGAATAACTATTGTTACTCAAAAGAACTTATGAAGAAAGTAATTCAACTCAAATCAAAAGATCTACTCGTGATTAATATACTAATCACGTCTATTTTGGAATGGATTTGGTCATTGTTATCAATTAAAATAAGCTTTGAGGGCATGAGAAAATCCTACCCAGAAGAAATCGAAGGGGAGAGAGATCAAGGTAAGGTAAAAATCAACACAATTCACAAAGGCAACTCGATAAGCAAAGAAATTCGAAACGATGTGATTAATCAAGTACATAAAACTTTAAATAAAATTCAAAGAAAAATTCGAACTTACTAAAGAAGAAAGTCATTCCGAATATTGCGATAGAGTAAATAAATTTTTGTCAAGCAATGATCATTCGGCATCGGTATAATTTTAAGCTCAAAATAAACAAATACCAGTTTAGTTAATTTATAGTAGGTAGTTTTAAAGTGTCAAATTTTATTTTGTACGAAGATTTTTGTTGGGTATTAGCTTATCCTAGACCATAATAAACCGTTGGTTATCTGTTATCAAAGAATGTTTTTATTCTTAAATAAATTGACTGAGTATTGTTAACTTGTTACTGTTAATAAATCATTTTTTATACCTAGTTCGTTTACATTAAACTGTACATAGATTTTCAGAGGAGTTTCTACTATTTGGTGTGAGCTCTTGATGACAATCCTTCGAGCTAGTTTTCTCCAACCACTGAAATACCAATTTAAATATATACAAGTTTTTTGATTACAATGACTTCAAAATATACATTGTAATGATTTATTTTCCTCAAATGATTATAAAAGTAAATGCGTACACAAGAATATAGATAAGCTAAACTAAAATGAATACTGTAAAAAACTGAAAAAGCGAATTTTGGTGATTTTTTGTGGACGCGCCCTCGTTTTCGCATGGGTACCACAGATTTTTCGTTTGAAGCTCCTTGGTAACGGGTTAATGTGCTGATACGTGATAAGTACCAATTGGCTTTTTTGAATCGCTTACGGGTGTAAGTTGATACCTAAGGAACTACAATTTCTTCAAAAGTACATATCGCCTATCTCTCCGAGGATTAAATTTTGCAGTGATTTGTTTTGCGGCATTGCTTAACTGATAGGTATAGTTGCAAGAACCCAAATACATAACTCACTGATTTAAGATGTATTCAACGTGTTTTGTTGTCTGTTTTCCTTTTACCTGCATACGCTTTATACCGATCTTACAGCTCTTCGTGAGTGAATTTAGCTTTTTTCCAAAAGGGGTCAGTCGATACAGGAGCATAGTCAGTAGTGCTATCCCTCCCCCTACCGAAACGTATTTTGTTTTTCTGTCTCCCTTATCATTTGTCCTTTATCAGAGCGTAAAATATCGAGCGATTGACAGAAAACGTTTTACGGATGAAACTTCAAACTTTAATTGATAATTCTCTTCTGGAGTATAAGCAAAGTGCTACATATCAAGACCTATTTGAGGAACATTCTGTATGAAATCAATGTCCAGCAAGGTTAAAGTTACTTCAGAGTTGGGTAACACGATAAAACTTGTACGGACAGTATGTTCTTGTAAAATGACATTCACAGTTGCCAATACTAAGTCTAGTAACGTATTGCTTCCATCAGCTATCCTAATGATCTAGGTCGCGTTGAAATTGCGTTGTGTGTGACCATATGTTATCTAGATACTGACTAGCGACTAGCTTAGCTTCCATGTCAAGATCGGGGAAACCATGAACATCGTTCACATCAAAAATAATACTGGCCTAGATCGACATGATATTCCATGATATGCCAAATTCCTAAAACTCACGATTGCGCTTTCCCGTTTGGAACACTTTTAAGATTTTATCGAACATAACCCGCAGTACCGCATCCAAAGCAAGAGAGGGTTGACGGCGCTCAATGTGAATAAACTTTCACGTGATGCAGGTAACTGTGGTTACTGCCCTGGGTTCCGTTTACTTCCCAGTCAATTTCCGGCACTCGCCGATTTTGAAGGCTCTGCAATGTACGCACAGAGGCTTAATCTTTTCTTGTTTTGGTGATAATGGTTTCTTTCTTCCAACAGGCGATTCTCCCGTCCTAAAAACAATGTTTTTGTCTTTGCCGTCCATTGGTAGACTAATAAATCAAAATTACTGAATTGTAAAGTATATTTGTTGGTTCTATTGTGTTTTATGCAAATCAAACGCAAAAATTTTGTTTTTCAATATTTCCGAAAAATTCCGGAAAACTGATATTTTGAAAAGTTGCACATAGACGTATAATCTAATTCTGAACAACTTTTCTCTAGCCATTTTTCAATATATTGTCATCTAACCTCACTTTTACATATTTAAAAAAAATATCCACTAAACACACACTAAAAACACAAAATTAACACCACAGTTGTTAGCATATTAAGTTAAATTGACAATGAAGAATATATTCTACATTCAAAACAACAATATTGGGAGTAAAGGTACTCGTATAATGTATTTTTATTAACTTATAGTGTTTTTATACATTATTTACACCCAACACGACATAACACTTGCACCTGTGTAACAACACTAAGTACTAACGTAAAAACACCACTAATTTACTATTTTATGTTATTTATACAAGGAATGACGTCACGATACAGACGACCTTCTATTGAACTGTTTCGCGCCAATTTTTACTGTTTGAATTAAATAAATACACACTTTAAAAAGTACACAACAATTTAAAAAAATTACAACTGGCGAACGCCTTTTATGTGTATGGGCTTCAATTTTACACATTTTATAAAAAGTTGGAAAATACCAATTGCCACTTAATCGTTAGCTAATGAATAAGGTCTTGTAATCTTTCAAATCCGAGACAGATAATAGGTAAAACATAAAAAAATCAGTAACTAATAGCTGGAGAACGAACAATACGACATAAAAAAAAGTGTTAATTTGTTGGTTTATCCGGGAGATCACCCTTCAAATAGTGCAGCAACAGTACATTTGCGATGAGGAATAAGGATTGCAAGCCTAAGCCGACATCTGAAACGACAATTGCATAAGGATCATATAAACAGCAGTAGTTACGCTGATGTGGTGAAATCCCATGTTCTTCCCTAGTTTTACGGCATCCAGTACTATGAATGACCGGAATGAATAAATACTGACATAACATTTGTTGTATAATTTGTTTCTGAAAGCTTTACATTGAAAAAATAATTACAACAATCCTCCCAATGTAAACGAAAAATTTTGATCAGCTCTGGGATGTGAAAACTATTTTGTTGTATTTTTACTCAAATTTGATTTTCCTACACGAAATGCGTCACTTTGAGAAAACTTGCAGTAGTCCTTTACAAATGATCAAATTCGTTTTGCTGTTAGCAATATTATTAGACAAAGTATACAGGAGAAGGTTGTGACGTTTTCTTTATCGATTGCGAATATTTGTCTTAATAAATCTTGTTTACGTGGCTATTTTATGCATGATCATTGAATAAGTTTATTCAATGGCATGATCCTTCTTGCGTAGAATTTATTTCTTTAGAACTTATGCTTCTTTACTTAAATAGTTGGTTTCGGCGGTCGTGATTGCTACAAGTGAATTAATCCTCAAATTATTTAATTAATTGTAGGGTGACGAGTTCCTTTGTTATTTACAAGGTATAATAAGTACATCTGTATTATGCACACGGTCGAATGTCTTAAGTCAGATGAATTTTCCTTATCTGTGCAAGCGTTATTTTGGTATCATTTTTAGAATTTCTACCTAAGGAACCAACCCATGAATAACTGGAGGCAAAACTAGTCTATGAGTTGCGTTCCATTCTTGTACTGCTTGTTACCTATCACAACCCTTCGTCCTACGAAGCAGGAGTTATCATGATTTCTCTACAAAGAAACCGGTGTACCTTATCGCAGCAGATGGCCTTCCACTTCGACACATATCCGTCGTAACAGTAACAGTATCAGCTAACCAATCAACTTTAGTGAAAATTTATCTGAAGCACCTGATGTTTTAATTTAACAGCTAAGTACCTGAGTTTTTAAGTAATTATTGTTGTTTTAAAACTTCCATGATTGTATATGTGTTTTAGAAACCGATTATTTTTATTTGCCACTAATTTATAATGATAATTAGCACCTCTTGTGATAAACTATGTGATCGCGGGGCTCTCGACAAAACGGTTTCACATTATGTTTGAGCAAATATTTCGGTATTGTTCACTCAATTTATTTTGCTAATTGTCTTATTGTTACTTGCTATAAATGTATGTGTTATGTATTTTTGTCTGTGACTCAAATGGTAAAACAAGCTCTATCATTAAATTATATGTTTCTGGCGTTATCAAGTTTGTTTCTTTGTGCCTTAAGTCCCTACTGCTTACGACTGATAACTACAACTGTTGGGGGCGCCCCTTCATCTAAACGCATCTTTTCTACTACTACATCGCTCATAACCCTCACCGACAGAAGCTTTCGTGGTACTGCAAAACGACTACAAATTTGTTTTAAAATAAATTTTCGACAATAACAAACAATAGCAATATTTCATTCTAACAAGAATGTATACGACTAAACATTACTGAGTATACATTCTTGTGTTTCTATGTATGCAATTAATTTATTTTATTAATTGACGCGTCCATTTTATGTTTAACTGGATTCAATATCTAGATTCAAATTTATATCACTCAGTGGCGGCCATTACTTCTTCATAAAAGCTGAACCACTGCAGTCGAAACGTCGGATAATGAATCACTACTCCTATTGAAGGTCTAACGATGTTGCTGGATCTACAGAAAAAAAAAAAAAAATATATAAACAAAATGAGGATTAATTTCGATTAATAAAAGTTAACATTCAAAATTATGTGTTCGTCTTATTTGTGATATTCCCAAAATGAGTCTCTCATTAATGTTATGAATGCAATTGGTTAATACATTTTTATATGCATCATAAGACATTGTTTTGTTAAAAATAAATGAAATAGGATTATGATGTATGATAAAATTTTTGTTTGATGTCCAACATGTCCACCGTATTATAATCACTAATTTCTGAGCGTAGGTATGATACGAGGGTTAAATTCAAAACTACCTCATTTTAGAATTGTGCCTTTGTTAAATTGGTGTGAATTTTGTGTTTATAACGAAACCAAGCTGTCACTGAAAATTTCAAACAATTGAGAAGTCTCTAACCACACTAACTTTCTTGGTCCGATGATCTATGCCAGAACTAGAACTTTGAAAATGTCTGGAAGTAAATTGATAATTATAGATCAATTTTGTCAACTGTTTGAGGCGTTTGATTTTGCTGTCCATAATATTCTTAAAAAACTGGGTTATTACGGGATTTTTCCATGTTTAGAAATGGAGTCAATAATGTTGAATTCTGGATATACCAAATCAAAATTGTTCTGCTCTAAAAGTACCTTGAGGAAATAATCTAGGTCCACTTTCATTCATTAAATACATAAACGTTATCGTCAATGAATGTGAACGAATTACGGTTCTATACTTAGTTTTTATTGGAATATGATATAAAGGAATTGTTGGTATAAATAAATTATACTAAAAAATTTATTGTCGCTTACTTAAAAATAAATAATTTTAAGGCACAGAATATGACGGTTAAGTGGTAATGTGTCATTTTATAATTCTAAAGGTTCTTCCAAAAATATTCGTGAGTCAACGCTTCTAAGGCACAAACTCTTTGCAAGGATTGAAACGTTAACATTCTCTGTAAGAAAAAATAAACATTAAAATATTAATTCTACGCCCACTTCTTTTTCGTACCATTATCAAGTCGAACGCACTATCACATATATTTGGTATTAAGGTTTTAATTTCTATCTTATTTTTAACTTCAAAGCTATTATAATTAATAAAAACATTAGTTGCCGGCCATTCGTCTTCGCGGGTTTGCCCAGTATTCTAAAATAAGACGAAATTAGTTTAGCGATATAATAAGAGAAAGATATTACTGAAATATTTTGCTAAGTTGATCTCCTTCGGATGTTCCACAAAATAAGGGTTTTAGCATAAATAATTCCGCCATAATGCAGCCTACAGACCAAACGTCGACTGGAGTAGCATAGGATTGTCCAAGTAGTACTTCCGTGAATCGATACCATAAAGTTACAACCTGAAAAGTAAAAATACAAAATTTAATATCGATTGTGCTGTAAACTATCTTTAAAACGGAGTGAATTGTAATCGTGTAGTTCAACTTGTTAATAAACGTAAAATTCTATGAATCATCGCAGAAGCGACTCCTTTCTTAAATTATGCAAACTGATTACAGAAACGAATTGCTTTCAAATGAGGAACGATTGCGTGCAAATTACTTACAGCAGCAGTTGAATTATGCACAATATTAAGTAAAGTAGAAAATTGATTGAGACATTTAAATACAAATAACATTACTGCCACATAGTGGCGAATATTTCTCCTTCCTTAATGTACTGACTTCCAGAAATTGCAACAACACCTAGAAGTTGTCAAACGATTTTAATGAAATTTTCAGGAAACGTCTATTTTCATTAAAGAAAGTCGAATTGAAGTTCCGGCCCAGCCATTTATTATAATCCAGTAACATGCTGAGCTCGGTGGAAAATTTTTATGCAATGAATAGATGTGCTTATGTGCCACAGATAAGTGAATTTCAAATTCTGATTTCAACAGTGCTTGTATACACAGTGTTAAATTCTAAAAATAAACGATGGTATTATACTATATGTAACTGACTTCCAGAAAGTTAATGAAAATAGACGTTTCCTGAAAATTTCATTAAAATCGTTCAACAAGTTCTAGGTGTTGCAGTTTTTTTGGAAGTCAGTATATAATGAAAAATTGTAGCCGGCGGGAGAGATTGATACCTTCTGCATCCCATATGGAAGGTGTCGAAACTCTGGATTATGGTTAGACGACGTTCACACCACGAGTGGGTGTTTGAACTCATATAATTGATCACCGGCCTGAAGAAGACCGTGCGAAACGTCGCCTCAACCATAATCCAGGGTTTTATCACCACACATTCCGTACCCTATATAAGGGGTGCAGGGGACTTATTACGCTCCCTGGCTATAGCTTTTCATTACTACCACATATTTATTAAGTAGTTTTACTAAACTGAACACTCATATCTAGGTGCACTTAGATCCAAGTGTGTATCCTTCCTCTGCATTACCAATGGATCTACTTGTTATTTTTCCATAGTTCCTCCCCGTGTTTAGTTATCAAATTAGAAAAGAAATCCATATATGGAAATTCAAGAACAAAAAATAATTTGGGTAAAAGAAACAGGAAGAGAACTAACTATCAAAAACTAAACTTATATTAAGTAAAATGTGTGTCTAACGACATCTTGTGTAATATGAACACGTATAAATAGTATAAACTAAGAAATGCCAACAGTTAACTGTAACGACTGTGAACGTTTAAAGTGCATTATCGTTATCAGAAGCGATAACTTTAAATGCCTAAACATGCGTGTCGATAGCAAGCCAAGTCTTGTACAGTAGCACACACGCAACGAAAGAACACCTGATGCGCAATTCGCTCCTATTATGAGCCCATCTCATCTCAGCTCATCAGAACTGAACGAGATAATGATAAAATTGGTGTGTTAACTGGAATGCGGTCAATGATGTTGATGTACCATAATTCAATTTTGATTTCCCACCAATGTTTTAATTTTTAAACGTACTATTCTGTCATTGGTAGTAAGGTTGTTGATTCGATGGAATTGTGGCAATTAAAATTAAATTCGGGCGAAGATATTTCGAAACAATTAGACCTAACAGTGTGGGAAAAGTCTGAATTAAACTGCTAAATTCTATAAAGTTCCCAGTTGCGTCCTTTCTCCAAATTCAGGTCTTGTCTAACTTCACGGGTTTGGTGACAGCAGTTCCATGGCATACGGCTGTTGCATTTACATTAGATATATAGAAGTTTCTCGTACACATTAGCACTAAATTATTAACTCATAATAACCTGACTGGAGCGTTGTGTGTCGTTTTACTTTTAGTAGAGCTGGTTCAAAAGATACAAAGAACTAGATAAATGTAATTGTACTGACTTTACTTCCAGAGGTTTATCCATATCTCTCTTGCCAATACACTCATGTGGAGGAATAGTCCAGAACCTCTCTACATTACCATCAAACTAAATGGCCACATTAACCTTGACGATCGGTATAACCACCCTTGAAAACAGAATCCAGTGGACTTTCCTTCCAGAGGTTTATCCTTATCTATTCTTACTGAAGACACTATGTGGGTGGAGTGGGTCCAGAACTGCTTACAATATCATCAAACTAATGACCACAGCAAAATCTATCTGTCTGTGACGACATGCCTTTCATAGAAAACCAAAATTTGATTTGTAAGAAAAACTTATCTTTTAATTTCTATACAAATTTCAAAACAATTTGCAACCATTCAAATAATTTTCAATTAACTAAACCTGACCGTCAGATGGTCATTTGAAGTTTCTGAATTGCACAGTTCTCTAAACGCATTAATTAAAATAAGGCAAAAATAAAGAATTTTATGAAGGCATCCTTATTCTACGGAAATCTAAATTACCTCCTCTTCGACCATTACACAAATTTCTAATTTTAAGAGTAGGCGGAAGAATACAGAATTCAGATTTTTCTTTCGATGAAAAATTTCCCGTTTTACTTCCAAAAAATCACTTGGTCACAAAATTAATCTTAGAAGATTACCACAAAAAATTCTTACATTATAGTGCCCAACATTTACTAGCTCACGTGCGCGAGCATTATTGTGGCCAATAGGTGGCAGAAATGCTGCAAAACAGATAAGTATCTTGCCATTAAAGTGCGTTGGCTCCAAAATCAAATCCTGTGATGGGGACTTGCACCCAAACGGTTTCAAAAAACTTCCAGTATTTTCTATCGTCGGCAATTTTAATAAAAGTTAGACTAACACGAAATTCGAAACTCTTACTTACATTTGCTTGTTTTCAAAATCAATTTAGCTTGAATTAGTAAGTAGCCTAACTACAAATGCGTTCATAAATGTATTGAAACAATTTATAACATGCTGAGGTATACCTGGGTCGATAACCTCAGTTAATGGTACAAATCCCAACAGTGCTGGAAATCATTGATGGATTTGTACAATGTTCTTAGAAAAAACTGCAAAGACGCAAATAAAATTTTTAATTGATTTTGAAAAAGTGTCCACAGTTCTGGTTCAAATAGAAACTGCATTAAATTCTCGTCCATTAGCACCCCTTTCTTTCGATCGATGCAATTACAATCCATTAATTCCTTGTCACTTTCTTATCACCAAACCTCTTTGTGATCATCCTAAAAGAAGATTTCAAATAGGAAACCCAATTATTTTCAACAAATGATTCAACACTTCAGAAAGCGATGGTAGCTTAGATGTAAAATAGAAGTTTTAAATTGAAAATATTATTAATATACAAGTCAATGAAAATATAGTATCCATCATCTTAATAAATAAGTAACTGTGAAACGATATCGATAGTCGGCGTTGAAGACTGGCA
The DNA here is from genome assembly GCA_030710515.1 of Abscondita cerata. NCBI lineage: Eukaryota > Metazoa > Arthropoda > Insecta > Coleoptera > Lampyridae > Abscondita > Abscondita cerata. Next base: position 95,037 of record JALBCR010002674.1, on the reverse strand, counting down.
TGCATGCTGCGTAGGATGGATTTGGTGGCTCTGAGTTTTACAGTAAACATCTGAATCATTGATGTAAGCCAAGACGATGCATCTTGTAGAGCAGGCCGCGATGCCATATCTTGTCAAACGCTTTCTCGATGTCAAAAAAAACGCCGCAAGTGACATCGCGGTAGTTGAAATCATCTGTAATTTATTCGGCTACGCGAAGAAGCCCTTCGTGGACGGTGGAATAGTTTTTGCGAAATCCCAACTGTTCGGGTAGGATTAATTGAAGATTATCAACCCTTTTTTTCATAATTCGCCTATAGTCGAGAGAAAGTTGATCGGTCTATAGTTCGGGGCACAGTGTGGTCTTTTCTGGTTTCAAAATCAGGATAACGTCCGCGGTTTTCAAACTGTCGGAAGAAATATGGTTATGGAACACGCGTTGAAAATGATGGTTTCAATCCCTTGTTTAGGCGATTGATGATTTATAATTCGCAGCTTGTATTTATACTAGTTTAAAAGAGGTGGGGCTTGCATTGAACCGGCAAATAGGGATCTTCGTAAGGTGCCGTTCGGATGTTTTTGAGGGTCGGATTCCAGATCTGGTTGAGATCTCGATGACCTCTCTAACCTGTTGTGTTTTTTTACTTTACTTACTCAATAAAACTGGGTTCTAAGTACTTATTTTATTATTAATAATTGTGTAGCTATTATACCCAACCACCCTGTTTTTTATGTTCACCAGAGGCGTGTACATTACCTAACCATTCTGTTGTGATAACTTGAAGCTTCCTGCACCACTGACTTCTCGGTGTGTCCCAAATGGCAGTTCGGTCGGTGTTCTTTAAAAGCCCTGTTCTATTGATCTATTTGTAGTACCTGATATATTTTGCCACAAAAACAAGTGCCACTTATGTCACGATGCCGTGACCAAACCTTCTCAACTGAGATCTGCAAAATTTTCGTGGTCTGTCTGAATCGAAAACTTTTGTTTGAAAAGGAGAGTTCTTCAAGTAAATAAGTGGTAATAGGAAGTCCACTGAATCCAGTAATAGCCAATCTCTTCATGAAAATTTTGAAAAGAAATTCAAAGAACATCAAAGCGGCATTAACATTTAGTTCCACCAGGCAGTTCTAGTAAAAGAAGAAAACTTACCGCAACTTCAATGGTTACTACCTAACTCCCAAAAGATGAATAAGAAATATGAATTACGATAGGTTTCGTTGGATGAGTCGATGTATGAATCACACAACGCCTACTTATATTGTAGTGGCTCATCCATCCTTAATAATGCAACCTTTAAGTTCATGTTCTCTTAATAACTTGATGTAACTTAGTAGTTGTTAGTTGTTACTAATAATTATTAAAAACAGTATAGTTAAAATATATATAATATATCCGAAGGAAGCATTTTAACTAAAACCCTGATAATTTTTCAAGCGATTCTTGTCCACTTACGCCATTTTTAGGTTTTAAATAAAAGTTTATTATTAAATTATTGGTATATGACATACAATGTACTATTAGACATCCAGAAACACAACGATAATGCAGAAGTGTTTGATGATACATCATACTGTTCTAACCTAAATATACCTGAGATATTGAAAACTACATCCTTTGTATCTGCAAGATTAATGCAACTGGGAAACATTGTGGAATTTAGTGAACAGGAATAAATTTAAAATGAAATAGAAAATTGTAGAAAGCGGTACGTTAAGTGTGTAATTTTAATTGAAGTTAACTGAATTAATGAAAAATTTAGATGATGAAAATCAAGTAGAAATAGACATTCTTTGAATGTTTAATCAATTGATTTGTGCTGTCTGTAAGTATATCACGTTACTTTCTATAACTTTCTGTCATGATTTATCAGTTTCTCAGAACAGTTTAAAGAAAGTAATTCTAAATGTTATATAAGAACGTCCTGAATATCCCTCCTCTTTAACGAGAACCTTATTAGAGGGTTGAAAGGCTAGAACAAGAAATAAGTAGATAATTCTAAGGAGATTTCTTTTAAACGGGGCAATTAATCCATAAATTTTGTTTGTACTTTTAGATGTCATAATAGTCAAATTTATTTGATTTTAAGTAGTTGTTTAGAAAAGATTAATAGCTCATAAACCAAAGATAACTGACTAAATGATCATGTCTTGTTTTTCCTAATTAGGTGCCTACCAATGCTATTAGCAATAAATAAAAAACTAACTTTCCGAATGCATTAAATGATTGGTTTATATCTTTATTGAAGTCAACAACGAGAGTAAAATTTTTAATTGGCAGAAGTAGCCTTGAAGTAAATCGAAAATCAGGTTCGCTTATGAAAAATAAGATATAACCAGGTTTAGATTTAATTAAAATTAAGAATGAAAGATCAAAGGAAACAAAATTGTGCGGACATTGATTAAGATTAGAGTATCACTGTACACCACAAAATTTTGATAACGATAACAGGAAATGGGTATTTTGTGAACTGTTTTAATGTAAAATGGTTTATGTAAGAGACTTACCACAGTAGTCAGTCTCATTTCGAAATCGTAGTTTTCGCCAAACCAAAATCGGCAAGTTTTATATGACAATTTTGGGTTACCAATATATTTTGAGTTTCAAATCTCTATGCACAATGCGCTGACTGTGCAAAGTCGACACCATTTAGAATTTCTGGATATATTCAAAACAGATAAGCAAATAGATTAGGTTGTAAATAACAAAACGATCTTACTCTAATTTTATCGTTCGATAAAGAATTCCTGAATTCGCCCATTTATCAATAAAGGAAGCAAGATCTTGATCAACGTGCTCAAAACCAAAAACATAATAAGCTCTTTTCGAACGATGCCCATGACATACATCCAGAAGTCTCACTATATTCGGATGTTCGTGAGTATCAATTGTTTAATAAATCTCTAATGTTCAAAGGAACGCCATCTTCTGTAAGAGAAACTCTAATTTTTAAAGCGACATATGTGTTGTTTCTTCTATTCCTTGCTTTATATACGGTACCATATGCCCTGTAATCAAATTTCTAGTTCAAGTTCGAATGTTAAGTTAAATTACCTGTGCCGATTATTGAGATCTTCGTAGGTAGTTGATTCTTCTTTAGACATGTTTTTCTTTTTGTAACTTATCGATACTTGAGCATTACTGAAAACAAAAAAATAAGTACATAACTTACATGTTATCATAAATAAACATGATAATTAAATATTATTCGTCTTGCACATATTTAAAATAACTAGAATATAATAATAATTTATTATTATTATTATATTTCTGCATCTTTAAACTTGCGTTATGAACAGGACTCTACTTCGCCCCGATACTAACAAACCCGTAAAAGCGTTTAGAAAGTGTGTAACCACAACAATATTTTGTTCAAAACTAAAATTAACGTCTAAGATCGAGATACGAGAATATACTAACGTCGCGTCGTGCGCTCGCTTCCCTTGAAAACGTTTTAAGATTGGAATTCTTTGCTCAAAATAAAGAAAATGTCATATAAATATGTGTATGTATATGAACAATTATGTATTGTACGTATGTATCAAAATATCTGTAAAAATGTCAATGTCTTATGTGAACACAATTACTCTTGTTCAGTTATGTACAATAAACGTTCAGTTCAGACACATGATAGTGTATTCTCTCAGTAATCATTTACCACATTATTGCTCATACAGAATATAACTTGACAAAATGAAAAATTGCGTTTCAAAAAAGTTCAGATAAAAGCCATAAATAATAAAATTTACACTCAACTTTTCCCATACTTTTATTGTATTATTATTCTTAAAGATATAAATAAAGGCGACGTAACATCAGCTCAACTCAGTAATTATGTGTAGCAACAACTTTTATTTGAAAAAAATGTGTAAGTAATATTTTTGAAAACAATCTACATAAACGGAAAGTGCCCTTCAGCTATTCATTTTATATCTAAAATCTAGTCAAACCTCCGGTATTATAAAAAACATTTATGTACAAAGTTTCATATTATTTATATGATGCAGAATCAAAATAAACCCTAAACTAAACGATACTAACTGAAAACATTAAATTCACTATCACTAACTCGAATAAAGAAAAGGGAATCAGTTACAAAACTATCCATATTAATAATTGAGTTAATTCTCCTAGTGTTTTCCTTCTATACACACCATGGAGGTGTGCCTGACCTCGTTGTGATGTCTAGATTTCTTGAGCATGCCCTCGGCCGAACGACGACGTCTAAAAAAAATTTTCCACTCATGTAAGTGGGACCTGGGAGGGCGCCTGTTTTTTTTTTGAATACGACCGCCTATTGAGTGATACCTTAAAATGACGGGCTGACCAAGACGGTTTCAATATTCATGACAAATTTTTTTCAAAAATATTTTTTCAAAAATAATTGAGTTAATTCTCCTGGTGTTCTCCTTCTATACACAAGGTAGAGGTGCCTGACCTCAAGTTGTGATAGCTAGATTTCTTGGGCATGCCCCCGGGCCGAACGACGTCTAATAAAAACACTATTCCCCACTCATGGGTGGGGCCTGGGTAGGCGCCTGTTTTTAAATACGACCATCCATCTAGTGATACCTTAAAATGACGGACTGACCAAGACGGTTTCAAATATGCATGATAAAATTTTTTTCAAAAATACCTGTAGTCGTAAAAACCTCGAAAGTTTTAGCAGGATATTTTTATTAACATTGCTATATGGGTTCTCAATCGTCGTCCGCCGGTCTGTAGACCGGCTTTAATCTAGTAGAGAATAATAACGGGATAATTTAACAAAGAAAAGACATGCGAACAACTTTCTTCGTTCTTCTTGTGCTTTAATTCTCTATTGTTTGAATTATGTTAATTTTCTCTCGTCTTTTAAAGTCGTTCTGAATGTTTGTACTTGACGCGAAGATGTAGGTACTTATTTTGCTTTAAATAAAAATTTAAGAACTTATATTACACAAAATTACAAATTTACGAGAATAATATATTTCATTATAAGAATCTCCCGTCAAAGAAAAAGAATACGAGGATTAAAGAAAAGAATTTGATATCTGCAGCCTTCGAAAGTGAAGAAAAAAGAAAAGGAAACACAAATGGTAAATGGCAACATTGTAATCTATAGTGGAAAATCAAAAAATAAACGAAAGAAAGAAAACACAGGAAGTCCTTTTAAGAAGAATTTAAGTAATATCTCCTGTAGGTTAGGTTATAATAGCAGGAGATTTAAATGCACAAATAGGGAATGAACCACTGAATGCAGTTAAGCAACGCTTTCACAAAGAACTAATCAACGACAATGCAGACCTTGTAACCGAATTCTGGGGTACAAAACAGCTTGAAAATTAACAATACATTATATGACCACTACACAATGTATAAGTAAACGTTTACAAGAGTCTCAGAGCCAACAGTTCCTGATAGACTATGTGATAACTTTAAACCATCAAACATTAAACTCAGCTAATGTAGGAAGCGACCATGCAAGATAAGATTAGGATATCGGCTGTGATCTAATATAATATAAAAAATTAATGTGGAAGGATATCATCAAAGGTCTTTAACTAAGACGGCTGCAAGAAAAAGATATCCAAAATGAAAATTAACATAAGGATGAATCATGAAGAAGGCTGTAGACTAACATACTAAAAGCTGTTATTATTCAGTTATTATTCAATCTTATTACATTAACAAATGATTTGGTACATTCTAACATACAAATAAATAGTAAAACTACAAAAAAACAAAAATTAACTTTTTTCATTCTATCCCATTTCTCATTTTCTTTCTTCTATCCATTTTCTTTTCCGCCACCTTCTTCATCCATTCAATCCCCTCACTTTTGTCTCAGCAACACTTTTCTCACTCTTTCATTCGCTCTTATTTCACATTCCCTGCACATTCTAAACCTCCTATTTTCGTCCTTCTACCATTACTTGTTTACATTACCAACTGATTCTTCCGTTGTTCTTCGGTTTCGTTCTGTTGTATTTTCCTTCTAATTCTTGCTCTTTCTTGTGTCTGTGTGTCCACATCTCTCTGTACTATTTCCATCGCGTACTTTTATTTCTTCTTGTACATATCTTCCTTTCATAATATCTTCTCTCTCCCATCTACTCATATTTTACCTTTGGCACCTTATCTATTCTTTCTTGGTTTCCATCTTCTTCATACTATATTGCTCCTTTTCCTGTCGATATCCTTATTTTTCCAGTTTCAGTTCGTCTTCCCTATATAACCTGGTGTTTCCTTCCTAGTGTCCACTTCCAATATTTTTTCTTGTATCTTCTCCAGTTTATCCCATTCTCTCTATCCGCACACCTCCGTTCCGTACATCACTATTCTATTAAATATCCACTTCTTTTCTAAGTCTTTCCAAATATTCTTTCTCCTATACTCCATACCTCACTTATTATTTTAGTTTCTTTAAGCTCTAATTCATTAATCTGTTCTTCCTCTCCAACCTCCATTCCCCTACCTTTTTTCTTTTTAAACTCCATAATTTTGTTCTATTTCTTTCTAATTTCTTTGTTCTAAATATCTAATAATCATATTAAGACGTTGAAGACGTCGGCAAGAGAAAAGTAAAATACTAACGAAACGAAAAACGAAGCATTTCTACGATACAAAAGTGGGCGGAAAATCGACAAGAATACGTACAACAAATAAGAGGGATAAAATAATGAAGATGAATTGGCTGAAACGTGACGGAGAAACTATCAATACCGTGAAACAAAATAATAAAAACAATATGAATACCACGAAAACGGAAAAATATTGATAATTTCATATTTAAGAAAGACAAAATGATCCGAATAACTGCAGAGAATAACACTACACCTCTAAACCGGAAACCACTATCAAAAATTATACTAAAACTACAACCCTTCCTGGGGTACACACACAAAGATTTACCACTAATTCCATATTCATACTTCGCCACATAGTCGAGAAAGACTGACTGCCTTTATGTGGAAAACAATGTTACTCAAGGACGAAATAAGTGCACAGACGGAATACGAGCCCAGCCCTATACAATCTAGTAATTAATCAGATAATAAAAAGATTAAAGTGAAAGGTTGGTACAGGATCGGCAACAAGAACTAAGTAACAACAAGAGACGTCGCCTCGAATTTAAGTATTTATCGATCGAAAGAAACAAATGAATACACAAAACATATAGGAAATAATCGCGCAAAAGAAAAACCCATAGGCTTGAAGGGGGTCCTTGCTGAATATAAATCTGAGTTTTCGGTTTCCGACCCCACTCCGGATCCCCTCATTAACGCGAAAAGACTTAAACTCCAAGACTTTCGAGACACGTCGTCACAAAGCAGCAAATTTAAAATTGCCATTCACGCGTGAAGAAGCGTGCGAATACAACGCTAGAAATTGTGATTTTTTACGGAAACAGTTTAGTCATCTCACGAAGTCGAAAAATCTATACTTTTCGAGATATCAACCAAAACTGTTCATTTTTTCGCGTTTCCACAATTTTTCGCGATAAGGCCAAATTGTTACCCGCGAAAACTGCGCAATATGAATGCCCTAACTGGCATTCCGTCATCTTGTCGAGCGTTAATAAATCTCAAAAAAATTTCCAAAATTTCCTCCTCGCGTCGCCATAACTAGAAAAATGTCGCTCTAATTAATTCGCAGGATAGACCCAATGACGGCCGTCAAAAACTAAATTGGTGTCTTTCAGGAGAATCCTGACTGGTCGATTTAGGACAATCCTAGCAAATTCATTTGTTTCTGTAAGGCCAATTTTCGAATTTGGTCGAAAGAACTAAAAATAGAGCACGCAAAATCCTCCGCAAAACGATCACTTTGGAACGCTTGTACGAGCACGTCATCGCGATCAAAGGAATTTAACCAATTTCGCGAGTATGGGAGGATTACGGGAGGTCAAGATCCCAAAAACTCAAGATTTGTATTAAGCAAAGATTCTGCTACAAGCCTATGTGGTTTTTTCCGTTTGCACGATAATTTTCCACTTAAATAACATTTTCCCTGTACTAATACGCGACACAGTAAATTCTGTAAAAAGAAAAAAGTGAGAATGAAACAACCACGTAGACCAAGCACAAGAGAACAGATAATAAGAAAGGCAAAAGAAACTCATTACACCAAAAATATGGATATAGAGCCGAGCACCGAGTTCCATAGAAATATATTTTTTCATTTTACACTAGTATGTTACTATGCTACTAATGACAATGCAAACATGTATGACCATCAACAACAGCAGAACAACAAATATATATCAAGTTCTTGTTAGCTACTATTAAACAACGATTGTAGAGGTTAAGAGAAAAACCAACAAGAAAAACAAATAAGCGTCAGAATAAATTAATAACAACCCCATAAAATAAAACAGAATAAAAAGCAAGGAAATAATTCAAGCCACTACCGAAAAGGGCAAAATAAGAATGTGTTACGACATAAACTAGAAAGAACATGAACTGTATATAAAAGACAAGACCTCAATAGTTAAAACATGGAAATAGAAGATGTCAAACAAATGACTCGAAACAAGTACATCAAAAAAAGGAAGCAAATACAACACAAATCTTAAACAAAGAAGAACTAAATATATTGACATTATTTGCCAGTATAAATTGTGTAAAGTTATTCAAAACTATTAAACCATGCTATCTAAACAACTATTTTTTAGTTTAGTGCATTTAACACTATTTTACAATAGCACAATATTTTAAATTGATGCAAACAAACTCAAATACAAATGCAATCAAAATACGACAGTATTTTTACTTTTACATTTCGGTATTAAGATAAAAAAATTTTAAATTCTAAAAGTTCAAACAATCAGACTGAATAAATGCAAATTAATGCAAAAAGAAAGTTTTTGTGCATCTCAAATTGGATAAAAAAACTAAGCGATTCAAAAATATTCGTCTTATTTGTTCCTGCTTTTCAATTTAAATATTTAAAATACGGTAGGTATTTAAAATTCCAGAAATATAAATCACCGATTAAACTCATCCGCCCAAACCGCAAGTGGACATTTAAATCTACTATAGAGTAAAATATAGCAAACGTAACAGGTCCAAATATAGAGCGTACATTAACTTGTAAGAACTTATTTAAGAAGACTATTTATAAAATAAACGACATCCTGTAATAACAGATAAGAAGATAAGCCTCTAATTGATGATCAAATTTTCCTTTGAATACAATGCATAGTAGCTGAAATGCGATAATATTGAGTAAAACAAAACTATTACTAAACTAACAATGCTGTCGTCTAATAAAAGGTGAGATCAGTAGGCATGATCACTGATCCGTTTAAAAAAGTAACAAAAACATCTTTAATAACGACTTCCTCCCATTAATTGATACCAATCCATTCATAAATTTGCAAGACAAACATCCGTAAACATTCGTGATTTCATCTTATAAATTTTTCTTTCTGTCCAATGTTCACGATAATGTATTTCTTTTCATTAACTCACAGCTCCAATTTTCTAAACTGTTAATAAAGGAAATCAAAAATTCGCCAACGCTACTATGTTGGTTAAGAAAGTAATAATTTATTAACACAAATCAAGGATATAAAATTCAGTCCTCAATCACGAGATTAATCTTAGGTGTAGTGTAGCATTTAAATCAATATCTTGTACTTGATTACTTCGATTACTCTCACTTTTTGTCGATATGAAACTAAAAAAATTGCATGTTTTGAGCTTTGGTATGTATTTAGATCAAGCTACACTGAACTGCACATCTAAAGGAATAAATTGAAGCCTTCATACTTCAAAATCTGCAAGTTATTGTTCAGCTAAAACTTCCATTGAAAAAGGTCCAGCTGTAATAATTATCTGGCATCAACCAATTTTTCCATTATCAAGATTTATCATCAAAGTTTTCTAATTATAAAGAACTAATCCGGTTTACATTTTTGGATGTAAGATCTTAATATGTAACTGCATAATACATTCTCTGACCCATACTCCATTCAGTCTACTAATATTAATTTGAATTCTTCTTAATTCTCTCGCTCTCATCCCTTAAAATTAATTTTATCTTCAAACGATATGTTTTATCATAACGTTGAAACAACATTGTAACTCTTGATAATTCAATGATTATTTTCCCTTATATTCGAAGGCGGAGACAGACTTCTTCTAAACTTTTCAAGATATTCGATTCTTTCTTCACCCTTACGATAGTCGGGAAACGGTGGTAGTTATGGTTACCATTTTGATTTTTCTTGGTTCCTAATTTTTTTGTAAAATGTAATTGTAATCTTTACCTATAATACCTTTAAGACTTTAATAAATTAGTACTGCATTCTATGATGCAAATTTAGATAGGTACCTATTTTCTTCTATAGTATAATAACTACATAGCTAAGATTGTACGTAGACTTTACTATGTTCAGCAAAAGTGAATTCCAGATATTTCATTATAAAATACATTTTCATTTTCGATTTGAATGATAATTTAGCAAAAATTATCATACACTATTGAGTCAGCACATAGTATCTAAGTACAGGAGGGTAATGAATACACGAGGTGCAGCTGTTCAAACAGGAGAAGTTTTGGAAACACCTGCTGTGTATTCGTAGAAACCAAGACGGAAGAAACCAATTATATTTAAACTATGCATAGTTATGCCTTGCGAAATACCAAAAATAAAAAAAGCATCTCCTCCTGTTTATGTGTAATTGATCAACATGCAATATTTGGTGTCATTGATATTAATTAATCGGAGATCGTCAGCAAATATCAGAACGATATCGGCTACTGGACGAACATCGATCAAAACCAAATTGTAAAAAGGGTTATAAACAAACCAACAAGTAAAATGTGTGTCTTGCGACATCTCGTGTTCAAATGGACACGTGTAAATAGTATAAACTAAGTAAATGCCAACAACATTCTTCATTAAATATAAACTCAACAAATATGAGAAAATATATAAAAACTAGTAACCTACTTAAGAAGGTTGTCAACGCATATGCGCTTATCAAATTTTAATTGTAAATTTTACTGTAATGGTTAATATACAGGTTTTAAAAAAGAGTGTAAAATATTTCAGGAGGTAATAGTATGAACCAAAATAAGCGGTGAAAGTCTTTATAAACATGGGTCCTCAAAGTAACGGTTGCGGAGATATGGACACCATTCGTTTTTCAAACATTTTATTTTATTAGAATAAACTGACATAGAAGCTTTCAAGAAACAAAAACAAAGTTACAGAAGATATTAAAATGTCCTCTGTCCATTTCAAGCAGGCACGATATTTTCGTCTTAACGATATTCGAACTCTTTCGAAAACACCCTCCTGGTTTGGATTTCTTTGACACTTTGATTAATCCGTAGCTGCAGCTCTTTCAGGTTATTTACTGGAGTACCATACACTAATGTCTTCAAATATCCCCAAACAAAGAAATCTAGAGGGTTCAGATCAGGCGATCTTGGGGGCCATAAACAGGTCCCGCCCTTCCTACCCATCTAAATAACAAAGGTGTTAAAAACATAAACATTTCAATATTCCGCAATCGTTACTTTGCGGACCCATGTTTATTAAGACTTTTCTGCTTATTTTAATTTATATACTATTACCTTCTGAAATATTTGACACTCTTTTTTAACACCTTGTATACAGAGTGTAACAAAAGGTAGGTCATAAATTAAACCACATATTCTGGGGCTAAAATAACTCGATTAAACCTAACTTACCTCAGTACAAATGTGCATGCAAAAAAGCTGCAGGTTGTCAAAGTTATAATTTTGAAAAGTTTTTCAGCATGAGAAATTTAAATCTGATCACAGTTTTGATGTACATTGTAGAGGCGCCACCAGCAGCACTTGGCGTACATTAAATGTTCATAACTTTTTTTGCCCCTCGGTATACTAGATTGATGAGCTCAAAAAAGTATATACTTGAAAGATGTCGATTCGGCCAATCGTTTCAAGAAAATCGACACTGAATCTTCAGTTGTTATCGAGATACGGCCTCTTTTTCATTATGAAAATTCCGAATAACAAAAAATAAAGTAGAAATGCAAACAATATTTTTTTATCGAACAAATATTCCTTTAATAACCATTTTACATTAATGCTAAATTTTTAATAGTTACCATCAAAGATTGTTACCATGATAAAAGTGTAGAGTGAGTGTACGAGTTGAAGTTTCCATTTGTAGTCATTAACAAAATAGATAGATGGCACTATAAATTTTTAATAACTTTGTGTAGGTTTTTCCAGTTTAATTTCGCCCTGTGAGAAAGTTCTTCCTGAATTTGATTCGTAAATAACTATTACCTAACGAGTTCGGGAAGATAAATTTTTCTCAAAAGTTATGGATATTATTTTTTGTAACGAGTAACTGTAGTAATAATTCATAATAAATAAATTTACAGCTGTTTAATTTTTGTGTTTACAAGACATTTGAGTTGGTAGCACTGTCCGCCGATTGCGTGACAATTTGCTTTGCGTTGTCAACTAATACCAACTGAACAAAAATTGCGCCTATTCCCTTGGAACAAAAAAACACCGCGGTGTGGAAATGGAACTTCCCCTGCATCGAAAATAACGGGAAATCAGTAATCTTAGGCTATGAGTACAAAAATTAACTTACCACATTGGTGTTTTTAGAATTTTATTCAAATGTCCTTAAGTTAATCTTGAACAATTATCGGAAAGCAGTGCCAAAATTACATCTTTTTAATAAATGCGAGGTTTTGAATCTCGTGAATTAAAAAATGCAAAATATAATAAACTTATCGGTAAATCGAGCGGCTGAGGAAGCTGTCCTCTGAACATTATCAACCAGTTCATGATACTTTACACCGCCAAAATAACTATTAGATTTGATAATCTGATGATACCCTTTGTCGGAGTCTAAAGAGAATGAACTTTTCGCATTTCTAACCTAACAAAAACCTCCAAGAAACAAATATGTACAAGAGTTCAAACGGAGGCAAAATGTTGTCAAAAATGAAGAAGCGTCGGAAGAAACAAAAACGAATCAAAATCATATAAAAACTAGCTGATCCGACAAACTGTTTTTCCCAAAATAGATTTTTGATTCACTCTAAAATCAATAAAAATTCTTTTTAAATTCACGTAGTACCATGAACCAACCCGCAGAAAAAGTATCGAATTTGGTTCAGTCGTTTTTAAGTTTTAATCATCCGAACAAACTACGATCCATTTTGAAATATACGTATTTGACAAAGTATCAAACAATTGTTTCTCCACTTGAAGGTAAAGAACAATGCGATAAAGGTATTGCATTGCTTAAGAAACTTAAAATTAGAATTAAACCAGTTGGGAACGCGCAAGCTTGCATTGCCGGGATGAACAAAAGAACTGCTTATTTAGCTTAAAAATTTATAAAATTTTTTAAAATTTTTTCGGGAGCCGATTTGACCACTTTGCCGATGAGATAGACAAAATGATCGAAGCAAAAATGTCTTAGATTTTGATGTTCTATAGAACTGAAAATTTTCTTTCAAAATGTCAACAGGAAAGCTACGGACATCCAGACAGACAGACAGACAGACTTTGTGAATTCATAAGATGAACTTTTTGTTCTTTGTTCATCGAAAACGAGTGTGTGTTTGTTCATTGTTTGTATCGCGTATTTATTTCTAAAGTGGACACAAAATTGAGTAAACTGAAAACAGCATTTGTCGAATGTAAACAAAACAAAAGAAATTCAATCCCCGAAAACGAAAAATGAAAACACTACAATCTAATTATTATAATTTCCTTGAAATCTCTGTCTGTTTATTATCTTCTCCGAGGTGTTTCAAAAACTGAATACACCATTCGATAAAGGATTTAAGGCGGTCTGGATGCAAGGTTTTTTCAAACTCTAACTTAACCCCTCGGGGCTGGCCACACCCACTCTCCCCAAACTTCACTATTAATTTTTGTTGTTATCAAATATATTTGTCTTGACAAGACAAAAATCTTTTGTGTACATCATTTTGACCTATGACCTTAAGGTCAAAAAGGTCAAAGGTAAATTTATGCGTCCGTAGGACGCGCTTAAAGACTAGTTACTGATATTTTACCTGCTATAATTACTCAAACCTGACAAGGTATCGGGAAATGTTTCAGAGGTTCGATGACATATAGTTCAAGACATCAATGAGAAACATGTACAGTAGCTAGTTTAGAATGGCATTGGAGAGAATAAACTCATCAAATTATTGGGAGGATTAGTATAATTGCTGGAAATTATTTTCAAGTTCATAGAATAAATCGCTAGAATGCGGAATTGTGACTTCAACAAAAAACATTGAAATATATCCAATGCCCAAGTAACGTTTGCCCATATATAACACTGTCTTAATCCTTAATGATTTCTGAACAAAAGCATGATATAAAAGTTATGTGACTTGTCAAATGAAGTGGTGGGATAGCTTAGACTTCAATTTTGAAAATCCTCATAACTCTGATTTCGATTAACCGATCTTAGTAAACAATTTAGCCCCACAAAACTACTGGATACTTTTTCAAAAACGGTAGAGCGCGCAATGTTAGCAACTGACATATTTTGTCGAATTTTTTGAAACATTTAAATACAAGGTTTATACTTTATTTACATCATTTGATAAAACGTAAAAATTTCAAAAACTAGCGCAAACTGCTAAACCGGAAATCAACCACAATGTTAGTAAATTACCGCCATAGAAACCGAGACGCGGACGCCGCGGAATGTGTGTACCTACCCTTGGCCCATTTAAAAATCAAGAAGCTATGAAAACAATAAAAAAATTAACTGAAAAATATTTGTAAGCATATAACAAAATAAGAGAAAACACATTAAACGTTCTAACATTCAATGACGTCCCAACTATCATTTTAAACACACGATTCCAAACTTTCTTAGTCGACTAGACAGCTTCCTTAGTTACGCTCTAGAACTGCTGTCACAAGCGTCCCTTATGCGTTGAATTTGCTCTTAAACAGTCAGACCATAGACTACTTCTCCAATCCACCTATCAGAAAATATCCGATTACGAAATTCACAAAAATTTGCACCGTAATGTTGGAAAACATTGTTCTCCTGGTTTCCAATGGGACATTTTCAAAAGAATTGGCAATTGATTGCCCCCAACAAGCTCTTCAAAGAAAGAAGTCTAAAAATCTACGCCTGTATCCAACATCTTCCTTGATATTGCACCTGCTGCATTCATCGGGATTTATTAGCTAAACAATAGTGCATATTATGCATTGATTCCTCCGTTACTAGAAAAGTTACTTCATCCGTTTCCGTAATTATGGATAAAAAGTTTCTGTCTTCGGTTATCATGTTTCAACCACGTCAATTGTCCAACCTTCTGTCGTAGTCTTAGCCGAAGAAAGCTTGGTAGAACATAATGTGATATGGATGTAATCTCAGATAATTATTTTTTTTAATGATTTGTTCTTCGTTGAGGAGGAGCACCAAACCACTATGTTCTTTTTTTTAGGCAATGCCTCTCAACGAAGAACAAATCATTTAAAAAAACTATAGGAGGAAATATGAGTATTTACCTTTCATCATAATTATTTATAATTTAGTAGGCGGCTTTATAAGGAATAACGGAGTATGAAAAGAAGAATATAATTACCTGTGTTCCCTTAATATCCAAACACTGTAGTCTGAGGAATCCGTAAGTCTCTGTCAATTACTCCAACACTTAACTGAAGATTTCACTTAACATACGCCAAACGTTGATCACATTTTCCTCAGGCTTCTTTCGGGATAACGTAGTGCCTATTGGAGCTGTAGTGCATTTGCATACAAAAATAGAATAATATCAAGTAGGGAATATAGAAAATAATATTCTGACATGAAAACTGTCAATTTTTCATTTCAATTTAATGAGTTAATCCAAACCAGAGTATGACCATTTTTTAAAATTGAAGTCTACTTTTTCCTTTGTTCAAAAAAACATGAATGATTAAAACGGTGTTATCTAAGGACATACACATTTTCTACTACTTCTACTATTTCTGAGATAATGCTAGGTTTTTGTTTTGAAGTCACATTTGGTGCCCCTAGCGTTCAGTCTACGAACTTGAATATAACTTCCAGCAATTTCGGTCATATTTGTTAAAAATATTTTTTTCCTAAACTGTGCGATTATTGGTTTATACAGGGTGATTCAGCTAACCCGTTCATTAGAAGTTTATGGACTTCCGTTGAAATACTTGCTTAAAAATTTGGAATAGGGGATTGCTGAAAAGTTCTATTTAATTAAAATATTTCAGGTACTTCCGGTAATAACAATTGGCTATTTTTCCAACAAATGTCTAGATAAGAAAGTGGCACATTTGTGAACTTAAAAATAGTTTTTATCAAAAAACTTTTAACTACATTCATCCTTTTCCCGACAATTCTTCATACACTTTTAGAAAATCTGCTACAATAATTCTGAATAGATGCCAATGTACCCGTATGGGGAGTCTAGATTGATGAAAGTTGGGCCCCTCACCAATTATCAATTGAAATTGTATAAACACAAAATTAAATAAATTGACTGGGAGTCCAAATCTACTCCACCGTACTTTATTACAGGTTCTTTACTTTACTAGATGAAATTATGACTTAGACATTCGTCTGTGAAGTTAGCACCACATCATTAATTTTTTTAAATTAGTAGAAATCTGAATGCCCCTTGCATAGTTCTAGAGTTCTGTGCCATTTTTAGAAATAGTTTAAAGCATTCAAAATAACATTTGAAGATATATTTGTTAATGACTCGGTTAATGATTATTGATAGAACTCTTAGGTGGGCCATGAGAACTCACAACAAAAACCGTTGGTTACCGAATAAAGTTAGACCCCCACCAATTTTAAATTAAAAATTGTACAAAACTGTTGAAGCAGAAAATTGATAAAGACCAACTAATTTGCACATAAATTGCACCAAATTTTGCATCATGTTCAAATCGTTTTTGGGTTGGTGGAGATCCAAATCTACTCCACCCTATTGTATTACTGGTTCTGTGCCAATTTTAGAAATAGTTACGTCAAACCTAATATCCAATTTGACAGTAGTTTGAGGGTATATTGCAGTTTCTGCTTTATTCGTTGTCAGTTGTGTTACAATTTTACATGATATTTATGCCGCTTTATTATAGAGACGGCAGATACGTTGTTGTTTTGTTACATAATATCACCTGTTATTACCTCTTTGTTAATTATTAAATATATTTGACACGAGTATCGAACATATTCTTTAAGCTACAGTTATTCCCCAAAGTGCCACAACAGTAATTGGCGACGAGGTGAAAACAGTGTTTGGTGTATATGTCAAAATAATTTTCAATGAATGAAGAACAATCAAATTATTGCTCGATATCTCGCAAAAACGATCACTGAAAATCAAAGTCAAATAACTGATAGACTTCAACATTAATTCAATAGAAGAAAAGTCACTTTCAAGAATAGTACAATTTGAAAATTTTGAAGCAAAAAGAAAAGTTTACATGTTACCTAGAAGGTTTTGAAAATTTCTTAGCTGTTAACAATATTACAGATCAATTAAAAATCGCAAATATTAAACGCATCTATAGGGTGTGACATTATAATTTTCCGCTTTCTTGGTCCAGAAACCACTGAAAGACTTAAAGTATGAAAATTTGACAAAAGCTTACTCTCAGTTGCTGTCACCTCATCAAAATGTTATTGTTTCACAACGTTATTTTTATCTACGTATCAGGATGAGAAACAAACCATTGCAGAGTACATTTCAAAATTGCAACGTAACTTAATCGAATGTGATTTCGTCCATAAATGTTCGTACAAAGATGTTTCAGTTACCCAACATTTCTACGTGCACAATTCATAAGAGGTATTAGAGATAATTGGATTAGAGAACAACTTTTACAGTACGACTACAACAAATTTGAAGAAATTGTGGAAAAGCAATTGCACTCGAAGCTTCTAGACTACAAAGTAAAGAATGAATCAATCAATCATTTCAGTAGCAAGTTGTCAGTATGAAGTAGCAAATAAATACTCCATATAACCGATCTCGTTCAAAAATCGTTTGACGGATAGAAAACAACAAACTTCAAATCAATTTAGTTTTTCCTGTCATAATTCAAAGACAAGAAAGAAAAACTGGATTACCGAATACCAGGTATCGAAAATTTGTGTTTTAGTTGCAGAAAATCTAATCATAAATCAAACGAATGTCATATTGAAAGATCTCTTTACTGCAATTCATGTAAAAATAACACATGTTTCAAGAGTTTGGATTACAACCATTTGTAAGAAGAAAACGAAAGTAAAATAAGTTAAATAATAAATGACACAGATTACTATATAGTGTTAATAGTCTTGAGCCAGTTACTACCGAAAATACAAGTATGTTAGATCTTTTGAAGTAAACAGTTGTCCAGAAAATACATTATTAATGTGTGCATTAACAATAAATCTCAGAAAAATCGAAGTAGATTCAGGCGCGCGTTTTTCAATACTTCCAGAAGATAAATTAAGTGAGCTAAACCTTAAAACTGTGTTACAACCTTCAAATATTAAATTTCGAACATTTTCAAATGATGTAAAGAAAAAGTTTGCATAACTGTAAAATACAAAGGAAAATCCATTGAAGGAGACTTGTACATAATTCCTCCAGGTCATGATGTACTTATTGGTCGAGACTGATAAGAAGTCTTGGTTTAGAATTAAAACAAATTGATGAAGATTTAGTACTGGATAGACAAGTTCAAGCTTTCAAATGCTGATATTTTAATATGTGTGAAGAAGATAATTTACTAGAATTTTCAAATATATTCGAAGAAAAAGTTCCAAGTTTCCTGGTATCCTTAAATTTGCGTCCAAATTCCAAATCTATTTTTACAAGAGAAAGAGATGTTCCTTATGCTCTCGTGAACGAGTTGAAATGACTCGACTTGAACGAGCAAGACTAGCTTACTAGTACTGGGGATCGCCACTTGTTAGTATCCCTAAGTCAATAGTGGAGTACGTTTGTGTGTAGATTACAAACGTGGAGCAAATGAACGACTAATTTCTGCAAATTACCCACCCGCGCATTGATGATGTCCTTAGTAGTCTTCGAAATTCCAAATATTTCTGCAAGCTAGATCTTACAAAGCATACTTACACTTAAAGGTAGATGAAGCTAGTAGTTGTATCCAGACAATTTCTACTCATCGTGGGACATACAGAATGAATATAGTAGTAATCACGAGAGCTCGAGTATGATTCATCTAAGGAAGCAACAATAATAAACTATATAGATTTAGTTATCTCTATCACACTTTTGAGAATTATGTAGTAGAAAGGGAGACAGAAAACAATATTAATGTCTGCCCATACTTTCAATAGAACGTATGTCGGTTTTAATACGATTCATTATTTATCAGCTGTTCATTGTAACCTAAAATTCGTGCGTTGTTTTAAATTGTCTTAGTATTTTTATCTGCGTTATTTAAAAAAAAACAGTGCTTATTAGAACTCCATAAGTGCTTTAAGATGTCTCACGAATAAATTTAAAAGTCAAACGCAAATAATGCTAATGAATGTGCTTAAGTATTTGAGAAAGAAAGTGAACGAGGTGGATGTAATGCCATTAACATCGATAGTGCAAGTACAGTATATTTGTAATTTGAGTTATGCGAATTTTCAAATGTTTATGTTATCATTAGCGAACTGCCGATGCCTGTGGTGTTTCTACTCATGCTGTGACTTCTACAAAGAAACGGATGGCAGAAGCATTAAAACAAGGTAAATCAACCCCTACGAGTCCACAGAAAAACGCATAATGTCTTTGCAAAAAGTCTACTGATGTAGATGAATATGTGAAAGACATTGTTAAGAGAACAATTTATAAAATGCATTCTAACCGTAAGTACTTAGTAACTTTGTGCACCTAATGTTTATGCATTTATTTTTTATAGTAACACCAGTTACGGTCGCAACGTTGCAAAACAATTAAAAGACGATGATGTCTTTAATTTTAGTGTGCAGTTTAACAAGGCTGTTAAGGTCCCTTGGTTTCTCTTATAAAACAGAAGATGGTCGAGAGCTTTATTTGAACAAGACGAGAATATTTTAAAACAAGGATGAAGCAGTATATAATCCAGTATTTTTGACGAAACTTGGATTTTTGGTAGAGGCTCAGCAAAGAAAAGTTGGCACGATTCTGATAAACAAAGCATTAGAAAAAGCAATTAGGTGAAGGAAAACTGTAAATATAAAGCAAATTAGTTCAACAATTAAGTATAAAATATGTTTCAGGTTTATTGTTCTTAGTGCTGGTAACAAAGATGGTTTTATTGAAAATACTTTTAATATTTTCTTCAAAAGCCAAGACCGATGATTACCATGACAATATGAATTCGATTTATTTAAAAATGGTTTACCGAACAACTTTACCAAATTTACACGAGCCAAGTATGATTATACTAGATAACGCTTCATACCATTCAAAATTAATTGAGAAATTACCCACTGCTTCGTGGAAGAAAGAAGAAATTAAGGCATTTTTAATGAAACACAATTTACAATTTACTGATGATATGTTAAAGAACGAATTACTTTATTGCGTCAGAAGCAAATATCCTCAAACGTTTGAAATTGACATGATAGCTTATCACAATGGACATAAAGTTCATCGATTGCCCCATATCATTGTCAATTTAATCCGATAGAATTAGTATGGGCAAAATGCAAGGGTTATGATAAAAAATATAGGTAGTGAAGGGTACGGAGATGAAAAGGTTTAAGTATGTGGAAGAAATCTTTAGACTTAGTAGACAAAGAAATATTGGATGAAGTGTATTACACACGCTGAGAAACTTATGGGTGAATGGTGGGATCTGCAGAAACAATGGGATGTAATTCAACCACCAATTATTATTAATGTAGGTTCTGATAGTACCACCAGTGAAGCTGAAAGTGGAGAATGAGGTGGAAAACTGATTATTGATCTGTACGGTATATATTTTATGAAGTAATTTCTATTATACTTAACTCATATTTTAAAACTGTATCACAACAATAAAAATTGTAAAGTTTCTTTCAATTAAGTCATCTTACAAATAAATATTTAAAAAATGTAATATCACCAACGTTTTTTAAATCACATGTACTTTACAAAATTAAAGATACAAAAATAAAATACATCTTATAAATATAATCTTGGTCATTATAAGTCGATTATGAATTAAACGAAAAAGGACAAAGTTTGATAGCAAAGTATTTCCGCCTGTTACTGAACAGGACGTTATAACTTATTTAGTATTAACGAATAGTTTTTACACCCAACAAGTGAAATCATATAAAAGTTTATTCGATATAAATACTTGATGCCGGGCTTGTCCAAAATTGGTGCTGTAGAAGAAACGAACACATTAATGTAATCGAACAGTAAGTTTATTATGTTTGATGTTACTTTTAGATGTTAATAGAAAACAACTTATATTTATAAGTCGAAGCATTAATCCACTTTGCAGTCGCACCTTCGATAATTCATTCAACTGTTAAGCACTTCGAAATGGGTAAAATTTACATTATCCCATACACGGCGACTTCTACAACGCAACTAAATGCTGGCATTTTACTCACTTTCCATTTACAACCTATATTTTCTTTATGAAACGTTAGTAAAGATGAAAATTCCTAAGTTACAAAATGTAAACAAACTATTTGTCATCTTTAACAGAGATAAGTAAGGTTAGGTTAGAACTTTAAATTTATTTGACAGCATGCTGGATTGGTCTATTAAATCCACGACATACGTTACCTTTAATTCATACGCTTTTGAGAATGAGTCATACTCTCGAGCTCTCCTGATTACTACTATAGATTAAGTTTTGGAATTAAAACAAATATCCGAATTTAAATGGCTCAAATTATATCAGGTCTTCCAAAATGTGAGCAATATTTGATGATTTCATAATACACGGCACCACTAAAGAAGAATGTGCACAATACGAACTTGCTCCTTCAACGATCGTCTCAGGTCGATTGCATCTAACAGAAGAAAATGTTCTTTTTTCAACAAAATTGAATATCTTGGTCATATGATCAAATACAATAAAATTGTGAAATCGCCTGAAAAAGTACGAACCGTAAAAGACATGCCTCGCCCAGAAAATACCGATGACATTAGACGATTCTAGGCGATAACATACTACTCCCGGTTCATTCTCAATTTTTCAACAATATCATACCATTCGAAGATTACTTTGTAAAACCAACGTTTCTACTGGTCAACAAATTGCGAATCTGCTTTTGTAGAATTAAAATCAGAAATATGTAGCAGTCGCATTAATACATTAAACTCTACTCTTCTTACAACAGATGCTAGTCCATTTGAAATCGCCAGTGTTCTTAGTCACAAAGTGAATGGATTCGAACGTCCTATTGCTTACATTTCAAGATCACTTACTGTTTCGAAAAGAAATTATAGCCAACTAGATAGAGAAGCTTTGGCAATAGTATTCGCTGTATCTCGTTTTTACAAATTCTTCTATGGTAGAAATTTTGTTTAGTCACTGATAATCAACCACTTTATGATTTTTGGTCAGAATCGAGCATTGCCGCAAATGACTGTAGCACGATTGTTACGGTATGCCTCATTTTTAACAGGTTTCGATTTCACAGTTCAATGCAATAAAAGCAATGATAACCAAATTATCGCGTGCTCCTGTCACTAATATTTCAAACAATTTTGATTCAAATATTAATGAAGAAATTCATCAGCTTTATTCAGAATCTATTTTAGCAATTTCAAATTGTTCACTCACTGAGGAAATAATTGCAAAGAAAACGCCGAAGATCCAGAACTCCAAAAAGTGATGAGTAGACTACAATCAAATTCCGAAGACTCTACTCCCCATTTACAATAGCCGATGGTTTACTGTTTCGAAGAGATCGTGTAGTTATTCCTGAGAAACTTAGATCGCTCGTTTTAAATAAACTACATGCCACACACATTGGTATCACCCGAATGAAGTACTCTATCTAGACGGTATATTTATTGGGAAGGTATTGATCGAAGTATAGAACATTTAGTACAAAGTTGTGAATTATGTGCAACTGGAAGCGTATTGACATTGACTACGCTGGACCATTCGAAAACCATCATTTTTTAATTTGCGTGGATGCGAAATTTAAATGGGTAGAATTTCAAGAGATGCTCCAACATCCAGTTCTACAATAAAAATGTTACACGATATTTTCTTCAACCGATTTCGTAATATCATCGTCTCGGATAATGCTGCAGTATTTACTAGTAATGAATTAAAAAATACTGTTACCAAAATGGAATAACACAAAGATTCATAGCTCCACGACATCCTGCTACTAATGGATTGGTAGAACGTTTGTTCAGACTTTTAAACAAAATGAAAGCCAACAAGAAGTTAATTTTGCAGAAAGAATGCAACAATTTTCGTTACCGAGCTACTCCTCTTGGATGTAATTTGTCACCAGCCGTACTATACCTTCAAAGAAAAACTAAAAATAAAGCTAAACGCAATTTTTCCAAAACATACAGAAAAACCACAACAAAAATAATAAAGTTCGAACATTTACAGTAGGAGAGAGGATTCAGGAAAGAAATTTTCAAACAATACATATTATGGCAGTTTGAATTATTACCAGACGGCTTGGCTTATTACATTACCTACTTAAACTAGATTCTGGTCGTATCTTGAAGA
Source organism: Abscondita cerata (assembly GCA_030710515.1). NCBI lineage: Eukaryota > Metazoa > Arthropoda > Insecta > Coleoptera > Lampyridae > Abscondita > Abscondita cerata. Next base: position 71,408 of record JALBCR010002674.1, on the reverse strand, counting down.
GGCACGTAAACTAGTTACATTCAACAATGGTACTAATGCTTGTAGAATTCAATATTCCCTGTTCCTGATCAACCTAAAGAGAAAGAACTTCCGGAAGATCGGCCATTAAATATTTCACGTGTTCCCCGACCAATCCAAAGAAGAAGAACTTCCAGAAGATCTGCCAGAAGTTATTGCACCTCCTGTTATCCCGCCTTTGCCCACTCCTAAATGGATTTCGGCGTTCCAAGCAAAATCGAAGACCTCCTGCACATCTTCAAGATTTTCAAATTTGAGTAACTTACAAAATAAGTGGGGGAGATTGTTACAATTTTACATGATATTTATACCGCGTAATATAGAGACGCAGATACGTTGTTGTTTTGTTACATAATGCCAATTGTTATTACCCTTTTATTAATTATTAAATATATTTGACACCAGTATCGAACAGATTCTTTTGAAGCTACAGTTATTTCCAAAGTGCCACAATAAGTTGTACTTGTCAAATTTGACGTTCAACGTTCAAACAAAAATATCCCCACAAACAGTAACTAAAAACCCACAAATGTGCAATGCCATTGCCTCGCATTGCGCAGTGACGTCACGAGTTAAACAAGGATGTCTTTTTTGAAAGGCCCATTTATTCTTGTTTTCACAGTTCTAATAGCCCCACCCCCTCTCGGGTATAGTTCATTGCTTATTATTACCACTTGTAGCAGTACAACGCAAAGCAAAAGTACTGTGCTCAAAGTCGCCTGATTAAAAAGTCCGATAAGAGCAAATTATTTTCAATAAGTGATTATTTTGTTGACAGTTCTCATACCCTCCCCTCGAAGAGTTCTAACAATAATCATAAACTATATCGCTAAAACTAATCGCAAACAAGTTATACCACTTTAAAGTTGCACGAATTGTTAATTTGCCCCCTCCCGTTTCTGATACAAATGGTAATAATTTTTGATAGCATTATTTGTTTCGGTAACCAGCCCCAAAGAGTTCTATCGATAATAATAATAATTTAACTGTTATTTTAATTCTTTAAATGACAGAACTATTTGTAAAATCGATAGAGATATTCAGAACACTAATTTTAAACAAATTTAAAGGTGGTGGCTAATTCACAGACGTCTTAGAAATGATACTGTGTGTTCACTCAGGCACTGTTATGAAAAGTTAAATGAAAACAGATATTCGTATAAACTGTTCACGTTTTGGTGAAATCAAAATGATAAATCAATCTAACAATGTATAGTAGCTAATCACAGCTTGCTGACTTATGACTAAGAAATGACACTCTGTCGTCATCCATTTTCAGATTCAGTGAGCAACAGGTGGCCAACAAACGTAGATGCTGAAGTTTTGGTTAAAAATGACGGATTTTAAATATTTAAAAATTGGTAACATAAAGCATTGCCTTTTCGTAAAAGTCATGCATGAAGAAACAAGATTTAAAATGGTCAGCATTTATGAAAATCATTGACTATATCACGTGTATCGTATATGCTTCTAACTAATTTATATAGTATGTAACAGTTCATGTACAAGGTTATTTCGTAATATTAAAAGGCAGTCCATTTAAAAAATTAAATGTCCAACACTGTTTAAGGAGAGGAGTTAATTCCACGTTACGTTTCGTTGCTTACATTTGTTGAGGCGTATTGTCAATGACTTTAATAAATTACAAAGTCTGTTAAGTTCAATACTGAGTTATTCAATGAATGGTTATATATTTAGCATAAATTGTTTACTGATAAGATGACGTTACTAAAATTGAAGGAAAAAATCATTACCAACTAATAAAGCCTGGTTGCCGATGCAGAAAAATCTATAATCATCAACATGGAAATAAAGTGCCCCACTGACCTTCAAACCTGTATATACGATTTTTCACTGTTTTCATTCGATTTAAATGCCACAAAAAGCTACCCAAATCCTCTATATTTACAATTGTTACAATCAAATTTGATAATGGACCCCATTCATGCTTTAATCCAGAACCAAAAAACTTATCTGGTAAATAAGGATAAGATAATGGAATGTCGTGGAGATTAAACTTACCTTTGCGATTTGAGCACAACACTAACTTGTAAAATGTTGAATTAAAAGCACTGACGAAATGAATTTTTAGGAGAAAATGTAGGTAAACAAAATAATGAGGCACCGGTGTCCCTACCACCAACTCAAGGCTCGACGGCGGCGTGTCTTACTTTGAAAATAAGAACACCGAGGATACAACCGGTTGGTGCCGAACATGCGTGTCTTCGATTTCATATACAGATGCGGACTGAGTGAATACAACCCAGTAATTCACACATTTTTCTTTCGATTTCTTACATCAATGTTAACCTATAAGTAGTGCGTGACACTTTGCTATAGGCGAACAATACAGTACAAAGAATAGTTTTGTGAATGTTTTTACAAACTTTATTTTATTTTTATTGTAATCTACGCCATCATCATTTTCAAATCAAGTTTCGGTTATACGTCTGAACTCACGCACATTTCATCTGTTGTGTTATAATACATACTACATACTTTATTTATCTACAAGTTCAAGTGCTATATTTATTTAGTAATGAAAGGGAATGATTCAGTGGAGTACTTTATCTTCAACTTATAAAAATTATAAAACTTTACAATTTCGTTGATATTATAGGTATACTGTGATTATAGTAGCTTCCCCACATTAATAAAAATTCAAATGAAACGTTTAGATTGCAGATCTGATTAGATTTTGAGCAAAAATTGTTTGCTTTTCTTTTCTTAGAATATTTACAAAATAAATTTTAGACATTTTTTATTCAAATAAAAATTGTTTGTAATTTAATAATACACAACTTTTAACCCTTTGCGAGAGAAAAATGATAGATCATGGTTTTTATATTTGGAATACGGTATATTTTTATCTATTATACTACAATTTTTTTTAAATTATTCTACATTCTGTTTTTTAAATAATTGAGGGACAAAATGTGTCCCAGTGGCCAGTGCCCAAAATATATGATATATGTATCTAATAAAAATTCATTGGTCTAAAATAACGTTAATTTTAAACGTAAATTAAATTATAGTAGTTGCTGCCTTTTTTTTTTTACTAGTGAATCCATCTATGAGTTGCCGAACAAGACCTAGTCGAAATTGTATATGTTCGCATATCTTTATTTATTTATTCGTATGGTACATTTTAAATATTGTATTGTGATGTAAGTGTATGTATGGTGCCCAAGAAGATCAGTATAAACCTGTATAGTGTGGTGACGAAACTGTGTGCAATAGTGGATTGGTTCGTCTTGGCAAAGCATTTGCTTCAAGGTTTAGGAAAACGACTAAAACCTAAACATGCCAACCCTTACCCACCTTAGTATTCATATGTAATAATATTAATTAAGTGTGGAAACATTATAGCTGTAAATAAGAACATAAAATATAACAGCACAGTCATTACATGACGACATATAATGGACCGGTCCAAGCGCCAGTCACGACAATGACGAAAAATAGTATGTTAAAGAAATACCAAAACAAAATTAAAGAAAAACAGATAAGAACACAAAATATTGCTAAACTTCAGATGTCCTTCAGATGTGCCTCATAATATAGCTTCATCCGTTAAATTATGAATGTTTGGAAACCCTTTGTTAATTGGACAATCCTCTACAATATGTGTAACGTTTTCCGGTTCGTTTCACAGTCACAATTTGATTAGAAATCGCACCTAATTTAAACAACATAGAGTTGCATTTTGAATGACCTGTTCTTATGATTTACTTTTGACCAAATTTTTCTTTTGATCAAAGCCCAGGACTTCTATTATTGATCATCAATGAGATGTTTATTGAAAACATCAACTCCAGACCATAATTTTTCAGAAAAGCACTACTTAAGTAGTCTTGCAACCATATAGGACTTCAAGATTTAAGTCTTTAGCAGGGTTGTCAATGTCATTCCAAATTGGTAAGTTTTTATTAAGTTGGCATTTATCCCATTTCGTTTTAACGCAGCTTTTCGTCGAGTGTTCGATGGAGTAATATTAAAGAACAGGAAGCCAATCGAGAGGAGTAGATTTAATGGTTCCGCTAATTATACGCATAGTGCAATTCAACTGGGCATTTATTTTTTGTATGATAACTATTCAACCAGACAGGAGCACAATATTCTGCTGTAGAATAAACTAATGTCAATGCAGCTGTACGAAGTATCTTTGCATCTGTTCCCGTTGTTCCAGCTATTTTTAATGACATTTCTTATTTTCATTTTTTTGACTTTTTCTAAATGATCTCAAAATTAAAAGCGTATCTAAAGTTACTCCCCAGATAAACTAAGTTAAAATTATGGATTAACTTTTATTATTAAAGATGACATTAAGTTTTTCTACTTTTTCTATATTACTTAAATAAAACAAGAAACCTCTGTCTTTTTAAGATTGGGCATAATCGCTATTTTTGAAATACATTTCCATAATACGCAAATCATCAGATAGTTTATTTTCAATTTCGAAGACCATTATTTAAAAATCGAAATTTACTGCTTTTATCTCCAACAAAACTCTAAACTTCCGATTAGACAACATATTTTTCAATAAAAGAATTCTTTTCGCATAGTTTAGTTGGTATAGTATGAAGCTGTTAACTATTGCAAAACCTACTAAATAATAGAAAACACTGTGCCACCAATTTATTGGACCGCCTACCAATTTCATAACGTTCTTTTTTGGTCGAAATTATCAACCCCGCTCATTATTTGATTATAGATCTGAACAATTTAGACAGTAGACGTTACTTTTCATCCGTCTTTATTTCGCCTTTGCACGACTCCAATTGCTGTACTTAACAATGTGACAGGTTTAGAGTCGTGCCATTTTACTGCAGTGACATTCACTTGCATTTTGACCCCGATTTAAACCCAGTTTGAGAATCCTTGAGACACCAAACCTATACCCTTTTTGATTGGTTTTTTAAGAATGACCACCCTTTGAAAACGATCATTAATACGTCTATAGAAGACGATGATGAACAGTTATAGGAAGATCTAAGATTAGTATTCAAAATATCAAGTAACCGCAATTTAAATAATTTATGAAATTCAGGAATATCTCTTGGTAGACATGTACATTATCGTTGCAGTGCAGAGCTTTTATAATTTTTGAATGCTTTTATATGTCATAATTTTGGTAATACACTGGACACCTAATAGAGGGTAGGTGCTCTAATAATTGTCCAATCGTGGCAGCTGATGGGTACCCATTATAATAAAACATCTAATAAACGTTAGTTCGGTAGTGTTTATTGGTACATATCTAATTTTTATATTTCCTTGTTCAGCATATAAATTTGTGTGCTAGACAATCAAGTCAAAAGAAGTTCTGATGAGAAAAGTTCAAGAAAATAAGAACAAGTTTTTTACATTTTAGACATACTTGATAATGGAAGACTAATTTCTTTCCGAAACCGGTTAGTATTAAAACTAAATATTATATAAGGATTTAGGTGTACTTATTACTTCAATTAAACAAAATCCTTATGCACTCCTATGCAATTCTTAGAGATCCTTACTCCAGACAACGTTATTGTTGATAATAGAGAATTAGAGGCTCTATTGGAGAAAGTGAATGTGTATTTGAGGTACTTCGGCAGACCTCAGCAGGTTTAGAAGGCGGAGACATCAAATTGTAAAAATAAAACAACAGGAACAGAGGAATTGCTAACGGTACTACTATGTTGGAGTTGTACTATCATTAGATTGCGTGTTGGCTAGTGCATTCAGTTTACCTTCCGCTTCTGAATCAGCTTCAGATTCTGAATTGTATTTATTTTTCGGTAGGCTGTATAAATACTCAAAAACTTCTTCCGCCTGTGCTGAATCCCAAAATCTCCTTGTGGACATCTGTTATGATCTTCACTGCAGAATGAACGTGATTGAAGTTTGACATATAAATATTAGATGACAAATGTAGAAGATGAAAATCAAAAATTTTTAATAAATATACAAATATTTCTGGAATTATAACCCTAAATGGCGATTAATAATCACTAACGGTATATGTTAATATCTAAATAGAAACTAGAATTATAATATAGCAAATGTAGTATCCCATCACAAAAATTTGGTAGACATAATGATTAGATTATCTCCAGTGCTAGAGGACAAGAAAAAATTTGAATAGAGGTCTTTTTAAACTCGTCTACTCATGTACTATCTGAATCCAATTGTGCACTGGTTGCTAGACTTGAAATATTTTGGTATAATTTTCTACTACTTTGTCCCACTATAGTAAATAAAGTAACTATTCTAATAAATTACTGAAACATAAATAAAGTAGCTGTGTGAGGAGTGTATGATAATATAATAAGAATCAATTTGATATTGAAACAAAATAGTTGACTATTATTATTATTGGAAACTATTTTCCTACTATTTTAACCTAATTATGTTCCCAATATTGATCTCGAGCCTTTTTGTGAAAGTGTTTAGTAATTGATCGATTAAAACTCCATGTACTTTTTAGATGCTGACACACTCGGCTGAACTGTATCAATGCTCAAAAAAATGAAGACTTAAAAGTAAAAGACCTCATTCGAATTTAGGTTAAAAACGTCAATATTAAGGCCTGAATTTAACAAACTTTAAGTTTAACTAACGCCATAAATACGAACGTAAAATTTTTCTAAAATTCAAATGTGGTTTTTGATATCTAAGTATTGTTTTGGATCCCATTCTTTTAGCCTGGAGTTTTAACCGATTCATTACTGATCACTGATATAAGAAGGCACAAGATCGATATTAGGAACACTAAATGTTCATAATCTCGACTAAAATAGTTAAGCTCGGAATATAGTAAAAATCAAAGAGTGTGGATTTACAGAGATCCATGAGTAACACCAGAAAATCCCACTTTGTCAGACTATAATCACCAATTCCCTCATTCAATTTTATTATTTTATTTTTTATTTTCGATCAATTCTGTTCTGGTTGGACAAAGTAACTTAAAAAAAGGAATCAGTGAAACTTGAAAAGCGAAAATAATTACTCCGCAATTTTCGTTTAATTAAATTATTAATTTAAGTAAGCGATTTCCTAGTTGAACTACCCATAAACTAATGTGCAAATAATTATTTGAAATAAAGCAATAAATTGTTTTAAATACGTCAAATTCTCAGTAATCACTTTTCCTTCGAATACGGTTCTGTATTATGTAAGCAACTGCTATTAACGGTACAATACATCGTATTACAACGGAATTTATAAGTTAGGCAACCTGAATTGACCAAAAAAAGAAGTGAGATAGAATGCTTGTGTGTTGAATATCAAAATTATGGTAATGGATAAACATGTGTACAAGTTTTTAAAACTTAATTCAATAAAAATAGGGCTCGTCCGGGATTTGAACCCGGGACCTCTCGCACCCGAAGCGAGAATCATACCCCTAGACCAACGAGCCTACGTGAAGTTATTACGATCGTCTTAAATTTTAGAACGAAGTAAATATAACAATACTTGAATAATAACAACCCTTATAATCAATAGATTGTGAATAATTTAATACTATATTTATTAATCGTATTTTCAAATAAGTACTCTACATTACGTAAGTTGCATAAAAACCCTATTTACATAATGACCGTAGTATTTATATTTAGGCAACACATCGTACATTCATACTTCAAATATCAAACAATTACACCATTGAGTAAAAAGTAAGTTCATAATCAATGATTACACATTTTTAATTATTTTATTTATTGAGTTGAAGAGGTATAATATTAGTGAATTATTTTTTAATATTGTATTGCTATTAAAATTTTTAAAAATTAATTCTTTCTATGGTGGTCATCTTCTTTTAGACAAATATTAACAAGTACAGTTCATATTCATAAGAGGGATGTAGGTAAATAATGAAATAGTATCAAAAGTTTACCAAATATCAACCATAGAGCTTACAATTTGTTTTGTTAATCTGGGCCCACACTTGCATTATTATACATGGTGTAACATAAAAGTTTTGATTAGAAGTTATGGAAGAGACAATTTTATTAGAACTTTGTAATTACACCAGTAGTGGAAGTTCAACTTACTTATTTTGAATAGAAACTAGTATTTTTAATTCAATTTAGAATTCTTCTGTAAATTTAAGAAGAAATTTTTTTTGAAATATTTGTATATTTTTAAATTGTATCTAAATACCAAGTTCTCATAAAATAAATAGTAATAATAAATTGTATACTTTCTTTAAATTAGCACAAAATAAGTATATATATATAATTCAAACAATCACTTTATGAAGCTTGCTCTTTCGCATCACACACTGTTGTTGATAAAGTTACTGCCTACTTAATTTAATTTATTGCAGTCAAACAATAATTACATAAATATTTATAAAACGGTTAGATTTAGACATAGGGAAGGTAGATACCACACAAATTTACATTAAAATATGCTTCAGAAAAACAAAATTAGATACAGGGTTTTCTATTTAACATAAGCTTCTAAGCTTCTGAGTTTAGAATACCCTGTAAGGATTATCGAGTTAATATCATGGATTAATAGAACTTAAATGTATATAATTCCTCCAATTTAGATTTTAGAATCAATATCAATGTTGATCTTTAGTGGAGGTGAGAATAAATAAACATCTTCAAGTATTTAATAGCAAATTAAATACTTCAAGAGTGTTTATTTATCCTCACCTCCACTAAGGGTATCAACATCGATATCATCCTATCCTATCATATATATTGGTCGGGTGTTACACGCTCAGTTTGGCGTCAGTTCAGTCCACGACCTTGATCATGAATGGACTGATGGCAAACTGATTGACCCATGAACGACAATACACTATCATTCAGACTGATGTCAGTCGTAATAGAGAACGCGATGGATCGCAATAAGACAAAAGCTACTCTTGCAATAATAGCTTGTGGTTGTAAAAAACGTTGTAAAAGGAAACGATGGACTAAAAAATGGCTACTGAAACGAGACTTATATACACATTTGAAATTATTGCATGAAATAAGACACACGGAGGAAGAGGAAGACTACGTAAATTATTTTCGGATGAAAGATGTGTGCATTGATAACCTGTTGAAAATGGTTAAGCCGTATTTGACAAAACAAGACACGATCATGAGGAAGTCGATAAGTGCGGAAGAAAATTGGCTGTAACCTTACGATACCTTGCTACCGGAGAAATATTAATGATTTAAGATTCTCAGTTATAATGTCACCAGCTGCTATCAGTCAGGCTATCATGGACACATGTCAAGCACTACTTTATGTTCTTCAGTCTTATTATCAAGGTAAGTGAAGTAAAAGATTACATTTTCTGTAAGTATCGTATATTGTACCAAGTACTAAATGTTGAACAAGTAAAAAAAACTTAAAAATAACATTAAAACCAAAGAAAACTTAAGCAAAGATTTAACAAATTTAAGCAAAATATGTCATGAAGTACTCGTACTTATTATTCATTTACCGGAAAAGTAGCAAATAATGATGCGGCATTGGAGTATGTAGAGTCGTCATGTGTATTATATTCAACCGGTATAGATGGAGACGTAAGAGGTGCGTATGCACGTAGTTAGGAGATGGCTGAGATGAATGTGGAGAGGGAGAATGGTAGAGGAGATGACACAGGGGAGGTGTATTTATTTGTACTGAATATCTATTCAAATTTCCCAATTCCGCTTCAAATAGGATATCATTGATTGCTTTCTTAGCGTATAATCTTTGAGTTGGGTCAAGGCGGTTTAGAGTTTCTGCCCATTCAAATGCAATTGAGTTATTACCACTCTTGGGTTCATATAAATATGCACATGCCCGTTTTGTTTGGCAACCACAGTTTTCATCTTTTTCGTCGCAGGTCGTGGCGGCGGCATGACTTCATTTGCAGAGGAAATAGATCCGTAAGAAACGCTTTCTTGCGATTCTCTTCTTCTTGTCCTTATGATTGTAATATGTCTAAAGTAGGTACATCTAAAGTATTTGTAGAATCGTGTTCATCAGTATCAAGACTCTAAAAAACTTATATTTAATATGTATTACAGATGCCGTCGACAAAGGAAGAATGGAAAAATATTGCTTCTGATTTTGGGGAAAGATATCAGTTCTGGAACTGCTTAGGAGCTTTAGACGGCAAGCATGTTGCAATTCAAAAAACAAAACATTCAGGATCATTATACTACAACTATATAGTTCTCATGGCATTAGTAAACTCACACAAAGAATTTATTGTGACAGATGTTGGTGCTAATGGCCGAATATCCGATGGCGGGGTACTATTTTACACTAAATTCTGGGAGCTGTATCAAAAAGGCGATTTAAATATACCAAATTCATCGGCAATGCCAAATTCAGCAGAAGAATTTCCGTATGTTTTTATATCAGACGAAGCTTTTGCATTAGGAAAAAAATTAATGAAGCCCTACCCACAAAATGCATGTAATACTGACCGAAAAATATTCAACTACCGACTGTCGCAAGCTAGATCAGTTGTAGAAGCTTCATTCCTCTTGTATTTATTAACGTAATTTTTATTTGTTTTATTCCAGAGAATTGGTAATGTTTCGAATGTAATAATAAAATCTTCTCGGTTCCAATGGCTGCGTAGGCGGCGAAGCGTCTTCAAGTTCAACACACATGTCTCCATCGCTGTCTGGAAGGTACTGACGAGAAACTGATATGAAACACAACACACGATCAGTCTGATGTCAATCCAAAGCAGACTGACGAAAATTATTAAAATATTTAAATATCGATCAGTCCGGTCCATCAGTCCATCAGTCAACGAATTACACGATCAGTTTGTTATCATTCTGACCACAATCATGGACTGAACTGACGCCAAACTAAGCGTGTAACACCCGTCTTAAAATTTGTCAAGGTGGCGCCGCCCTGGTGGGTGTCCGTCCGTCCGCACAACCGTTTCTCAAATAGTTTGTTTCGTTTCATGACTGTAACGCACCGCTTCAACTCATATGCTTATCGCATTGTTAATTTATTGTAGCCCTTCATACTGTACGCGTGCGTAGCATGCTGGTTCATCTAGTCAAGGATTAATTTGCAAAACCTCTACATGTTTATTAGTCACAGTTTTAACTCAGTAACTCTATCGATACTATTTATTGGGAATGTCTAAACTAACTATTAGTGAAATATTTTTTATGTTTTTAAAGTTTATTTAAACACCAAGTTCTCAAGAAATAACGATATACATAAATTGATGTCCTTTACAGTAACATCTATTGGGAATGTGCAGATAGAGAGGACGTCTGGACCCTTATAAATTGAAGGAGGGCTCAAAAATAACTTCTCAAGTCCTGATATATTAGAAATTTTTTAACTGAACCATATATGACGGTTAAAATTATTAGATTTAACGTAATTTTAACTTTGTACCACCAAATCAATGTTAGTTTGTTTACTTTATAGATTTTGTTACTTACAACTTCTTTAATGTTGTATTAAGTACGGTTACCTGTTTGTGATTTATAACAATTATGTGTTTCTCTCTTTTATTAAAGTGACCTGATGAAGTCTCTACATTAAGAAACGAAACGTTAGCCTATATTAGGACTTGAAAAGTTATTTTTTGAGCTCTCCTTCAATTTATAAGGGTCCAGACGTTCACTCTACATGGACATTTCCAATAAATATTACTGTGAAGGACATCAACTTATCTATATCGTTATTTCTTGAGAACTTGGTGTTTAGATAAACTTTTAAAAAACATGAAAATATTTCAATAATTTCAAAATTCTTCGTGTTACACCTGTATAGAATGTCCCGCATAAAACGATTTACATGGGGGTATTGGGAACCTTTGAAGATACAAAATCGGTTAATTGGAAGAAAATTGCGCTATTAAGAATATGTCTATTCCATTCCATGGGGCTCTGGATAAAGAACTGAAAATTGCAATTTTCGATTTTAATTAATATTTCAAAACTGCTGCAGTTAGTGTTATGAAATTCTGTGTGTGATATAATGGCTAGTGACAGTAGGTTTTTTTAGCATCATTTTCTGTACTTGAATGTTATACAGTTGATCGTACTGTCCAAGACCGAAACAACTGTTGCTTGTACTATAAATGCGAAAAATGAGGAAATCAATAAATTTAGTGCAAAAAACACGTCTTATCCGTAATTTATAAGTATTCTATTGTGTTACTTTACAGGAGCAACTTGTTGTTGTCCGACCGGAGTGTAGCGAAGGTATGTCTTTAATTCAACACTCCGGTTTAGGTTGACTATTCTATACAGTGTGGAAAAAGCCAAATGGAATAAATTCATTATTTCGGTTGCTATGTACCTCATGAAATTTAAAACTTGGACACCACAATTTCTGTAAACAAAAGTTTGCACATTGTGAAGCGGGCTTAAGGGTATCATTTACAATTCTAACAGCAAATAGTCTCAGCAGGGGTTATCTTATAGAAGGACTGTAGAATGAATCATTACATTAAGCACGTTTTAGAAAATAGGTAATTTACGTTGCTTACTTAATTTTTTTCTTTAAAGAATATATTTGAAGGTACTGGATACAAGCAAATAACTTGGAGCTGTTACCCTGGCCAGCAAAAAGCCCAGATTTTAACATTATCGAAAATGTTTGGGCTCGAATACTTGCTGTTATCCGAAGACAACAAGAGCCAAATTTTATACCAGTAAACCGTAATGCACTAATTGCAGCCATTGATACCGCATGGGAAACGATTAATATTAATTATATTGATACCTTGATAGCGTCAATGAGCAGACGCCTCCAAGAATGTATCAATAATAATGGAGGTCACACCCATTATTGATTTCTTATATTTATTTATATAGTAATACCTTTATTTAAAAAAAAGTTTTCATTTAATTTTAAACTATAACTTGGTATCTTAATTATAATTATGTAATAAATTCTTGTCAAAAAACTAAATATATACGTTGACAATAAGAATTGCCTTAGTTTTTATTTTCACTTTTTATATTAACTACAGAAAAAATGAAACGTCATAAAATATACATGTAAGGACTAAATATTATGAATAGAGAGTTTAATGATTTTTTTTAATAACTTACAATAATTAGTAGGTTAGATTTATTTAAAAATAAGTAATAATCAGTCAACCCAAATAACCATGTTTAGTTTTTGATTTAATTTAAAAGTTATTGCTTGTAGACGTTTTTAAATCAAAATTATTTCTAATTTTATTTTGTAAACATTTCCTAAACAAAATTTTGATTCGATAATTAATCGAGCTATGGTGTTTAATTAGCGATACCTTCAAATATATTCTTTAAAGAAAAAATTAAGTAAGCAACGTAAATTACCTATTTTCTAAAACGTGCTTAGTGTAATGATTCATTCTACAGTCCTTCTATAAGATAACCCCTGCTGAGACTACCTGCTGTTAGAATTGTAAATGATACCCTTAAGCCCGCTTCACAATGTGCAAACTTTTGTTTACAGAAATTGTGGTGTCCAAGTTTTAAATTTCATGAGTGTACATATTTATAAAAATCCGAAAACACGTCAAATTTACGGTGAACATTTTGAACATCTACTAATTGATATTCATACTTTGTTTTTATATTTTATTACATTTTAGTTTTGAGTATATTTAGCGTATTTGGGTAATCACATGATTTTATTTTATTGTTTCTTAATTTTTGCAATAAACTTGAAAACAATAACATTTTGAATAGAGAATAAAGAGATCTCTCAAACAATATATCAAAAGCTTATATTTCCTGTTTAAAAATTTGAGGATTGTACTTGTTATTCGAAGGGGTTGACGGTAGGGATCACATTTTACGTTGAAGAAGATGAATTTATGTTTTAAATTTGACATGTTTCGGGATTTTTATGAATATGTACAGTAACCGAAATAATGAATTTATTCCATTTGGCTTTTCCAACTGTAGATTTGAAAAAACTTTAAACATGTGAGCCCATGTTAATGTCCAACCCAGCCAAGTCTAAGTGCGATTTTCCACTTAATGTGGTTAAAGTGAGACCTGAATGTGTTGAGGTTCTTTTGGTATATAAAATCAAGCAGCTATTTCTAAAAACTAATTTTATTATTGTAATCATAGGAAATAATCGAACAATACCGACGAATGTCACTCTTACTATCATTGCGCAGATGGTAATCTTGTAGAACGCGTTTGTGGTTCCAATGATGATGTTCAAGTCCATGTCAGTAGAGTCCGAAGATGCAGATAAAGTGATAGAAATTAAACCTGAATGCGAAATTTTGATTAAAGGTATTTATATTATAGAGCCATTTGTTAGTGAATAATTTCAATTTGCTGTTTACTTTGTTTTTGTAACCATAAGGTTATAACGGTATGGGCGCTTGTTTTTAGCTCTACTATCTGTTTCAGAGACCAGATTTGATTATACGATTTGGTGAATGCGCCTAAAAAATTATTTTGCGGCTACATATAACGTCTACGCTCGGAAGTCATTTTAAAGTGATGCTTTCTGTACGATATTTGAGCTCCCCATTAACTTTAAGATAGCACGATATTGTTTCCTATCTTACTTATCTCAGATGAGTCAAACCGTTTCCTGCCTGTTGGTGGTTTGATAAGTGCACAGCTCGATTCACAAGAATCACTTCTCTTCCCTTGGAAGTCTGTTTTTCATTGCATCTAGTATGCCTTTTCGGGTTCTCGCGTTCTCAATCATCATGTACCTTATTATCTGAAGGTGTCCGTCAATCTCGAGGTCAATCCGTTTATTTTTTAGCAACAAAGACAGAGACAAATACTTCAATACATTACAATTACAGTAAGTATTTGAATCTACAATGCTTTTTTACACTAATGGTGTCCGTCAAAAACAGAGAAAAAGCACTACAATACAATAAGTTATAAATCTACTAAACGGTGTATTCGAGATTTCATCCACATACATGCACCAAATATTGTTTTCAAATACTTAGATTCGATCTCATTCTTACTTTTTATTCAATTCTCAACTAAATGGTAAAATTTCCTATTTTATATCCTTTTTGACGTTTACAGATAAATAAAGATATACTGCTAAAAATGAAAAATTTATTTATTTTTTATTATTTACTTAAAAAATTGATAAAAATCAGCCAATATGTTGGAATGTTACTATCTAAATAAAGTCGCTACATATCGATTGTATGAAGCAATACAAAAAAATTAATAATATAAAATATTGTTTAATTGTTTTGCACTCGTGCATGTAAAACGACCAGATAAGTACGTCAATACGCCTACCGAGACAACAAAATTACGTACAAGCAGCTACGTGCGACGGATTTACATTAGAGCAAAAGGACGACTGCCCTAGGGTTCCGGATGTTGCAGGGGCCCAACGCACTGCTATACATTTTAAAAATTGTAATATATGTGGTTATGTCGCGAACACCCAAAAAGTCTTTTCAGATTTCATTTACACGTTAATTTCAGTCGTCTCGTCAAAACAACCACCCCCGCTGTCTTTAGTTTTGCTTGTCACAACTTGAGCTGCAAGTTCTTGCGCTTCTGCATATTTGTTTTCAGAATTCAGTCAGTCTTTATTGTGAATAAATTGCTTGCAAGTGTACCCACATATTTTATTTTTATTATTTTGAAGTCTATTTACTTAGTACGGTATCCGCCAAAATAAACAGTACCGAAACAGAAAGTGCTGTGGAGTTGTTTATGTAATATGGATTTGTCATATTTGACTTAATTGTCATTAGTTGATATATTAATAGTATGCTTCAGTTAAATTTGATTTAAAAATGGTTCTAACAACAGAAGAAAAAGTTTTTTTGGTAGAGCATTATTTTCGTTCATATTTATTTTTATTTTCGGTACTGTACTTAATAAGTACCGTGTGACGTGTGAATCAATTTTTTTTCCTTGAAAATAATATTTTAGGTAGTATAAGTGTTATTAACTATTCCGTACATCAAGTTTCCATATACTTCGAATTTATCTTTGTGGAATATTTATCTATCTCAACGTCTATTTTACTTACCTACCTATCTAGTTTAAAGCGGATAATTTTTCTGTACCTGTCGTCCTGTCTGAAGATCCACATAAGATAATTGAATTTTTACCTGCAAACTGTTTGAAAATTTATGCAAACACGATCCTTTCACATTTAAAGAGCTTATTTCTGTAATCCAGATTATTGGCTAGTTATAGTCCGTTCAGTCTCATCTGGCGGTTATAGGATTATAGTGTAGGACGTTCGTTTTTGTGTTCATTGTTATAAATCACGCCCTTAAAATACTTTCCATTCTATGCTATAGAAAAGAGAAACAAAGATGTGCGTCGTGCTATTCTTGACAGTGTATTCAAACTTGATTTTTAATAACTAGGTAATAGAGTCCAATTTTGAATGACCGACGAATTGTCTACATCTTACAAATAATCCATTCTACTCGATTTTTACTCCACATCATAGTATACGATGGGAAGTTATGCGACGATTTCTAAACCGAAAATTTTAACCCCTCTTTTTTTCACTTTTTCCGACGAAGTAGAGTTAGTATGTTACAAAGAAGCAAAAATTTTGTTTTTATGCCGACCGGCCGTCCGCACGTATGTAAACAAGATTCCGGCTAAACCACAAGTCCGATTTTCATGAAACTTGGCATGTAGATGTTATTTATAAATGCCCAGATCTGATTAATTTTTGGGCCTAATCCATCCAGCCAAAAGGGTACATCACCTACATAGACTTTCTTATTTCTAAGGAGTAATTACTGAGATATTTGTTGTCACGTGACATTAATAGTTTTAATTATATAGTGAAAGTACTCTTTATTTTGAAATTCCACAACATTAATAGGTGTAATTATAATAATGTCATTCTAGTAATTAAGTATCGATTGCTGTGATTATTCTTGTTATTATTATTTATTGTTAATTGTTAGTTGTTGGTGTAACTTATACAAGTGCGGTTGATTTAATTCAAAATTTTGCAAAATGCCAAAGAAGTTGACAAAACAATGCCGTGAGTTAGTGCTAAACGTGTTTGACTATTTTTCTGAAGAAAAACAAAGCGGTGGTCCTCTACTATCTGTATTTGCAGTTCAGCAAAAACAGCGGACTCGTTACAAATTTCACTCAGAACCGTACAAAGACTGTGCAATCTAAGAAATGAATGTGTTGATTTAGAACCAGTAAAAGGAAGATAAATAAAATCCGTTCTATCGATCTACCAGATAGTAAAAAACAAACTATTCGTGAGTTAATTTACGAAATGTACGTAAAAAGAACACGTTTCCTTAGATTCTCTATTGGCTTTAATCAAGACGAAAAGTGTTTGTGAAATAAAAAGAACTAGTTTATCTTATTTACTAAAGCATATGGGTTTCCGATTTAAGAAAACAAACCATAGACTCGGTTTATGTGAACAAAGTCATGTTGTGTCCATGAGGAACGTCTTTTAAGAAAATATTTAAAAATGTCAACTCCAAAAATTCAAAGCAGTTTGTTTTTTTGGATGAAACATGGGTGTTTAGTAAAGGAAATTCTAAACGTAGTTGGCAGGACGCAAGTTCGAAGAGTTTACAACAACCAGCCAAGACATCAAATGGTAAACGTTACGTAATTGTTCACGCGGGTAATATAAATGGATTTGTTGAGGGAAGCAGTTTAATTTTTGGCACACAAAATAAATCCTACGATTACCACGATAACATGAATTCTGAGTTATTTGAAAATGGTTTGAAGAATCTGTACTGTGGCGACTAGAAAAACCGTCTATCATTATTTTAGATAATGCAAGCTACCATTCTAGAAAAACTGACCAAAACCCTCGACTTCCTGGAATAAAACCAGATTATTGATTGGTTGCTTAGTAAGAATATAGAATTTGAGTATTCTATGTTGAAAGCCGAATTACTTGAAATAGTTAAAAAAATGCAACCGAAGATGGTAATAAATACGTCATCGACAATTTAGCTTTGTTTTATGGTCACGAAGTCCTATACGTTTGCCCCCGTATCATTGCCACTTCAATCCAATTGAATTGGTATGGGGCATTTGTAAGGAATATTATGACAAATGTATTGGAGCTACATCTGGAAGAGAAGAACACGTTCTAAGTACTTGGAATGAGGCCCTGAATAAAATAACCGCTGATACCTGGAGAAGATGTATCCAACACACAGAAAGTATAATAAAAGACACTTTCGACCGCGAAAATAATTGATGAAGTACGACCTTACGGTCAACGGTGAAGATAGTGAAGACGAAGACATTTTTGATAATTTAAGTGACTCGGATGAGGATTTATAATTTCTTTATTTATTATTATTTATATTCTATTTTAAAACAGCAATTACTGTCACACCGCATTGAAATATTGGAAAACGATCCAGTAATTTTATTGTATTACGTTTTAGAATTCGTTTTTATATATAAATTTATTTCATATGTTTTTGTACGTTTCACATTTTTAATTGGTTTGCTCACAAATCAAGTAAAATTGCTCTTTGTACTAATATTCCTAATATATATTATACTGTTTACAGTGCATTTTTTTATTGCAGGCAGAAATATTTTACAATAATTAAAAATTATATCAAATCTTAACTTTTTTTGCATTTATAATTAAAAAAAATACTTTTCTCTGTGTAAGGATATAATAATACTTAAATAAAAAATCGAGTAGAATTTTGAGAACTTCTGGATTATTTGTAAGATGTAGACAATTCGTCGGTCATTCAAAATTGGACTCTATTACCTAGTTATTAAAAATCAAGTTTGAATACACTGTCAAGAATAGCACGCACTACCTCTGAGACAGTCTTTGTTTCTCTTTTCTATAGCATAGAATGGAAAGTATTTTAAGGGCGTGATTTATAACAATGAACACAAAAAACGAACGTCCTACACTATAATCCTATAACCGCCAGATGAGACTGAACGGACTTTACCCACGTTTACGCTTTTGTATGAATATTTCTTTTATTTCAAAATTGGGGTTTTCACGTAAGTTTTTATACAATTTAAACTAAAAATTTGAAGGTCGCTGATCAGATTCTACAAATTATCCTCTAAAGCTCTTTATTCTATAAAAATCCATTTACAACTGAACTGTCGTCTGTGTTACACTATGATAACAACTATCACCCATCTACTTTTAACATAAAATGTATCAATTTGCTACACTCGCATATCTAATAAAACACAGATATTGTAACAACCGGACAATGAAGTAAAAACAGTAAATATCCACCAATTCAGTACTATGTACTATCAAACAAAGAAGTGCTTAATTTCGAGATCAAATGAGCTACAACTATTGTGCAGGAAATAATTCAGACACTCTATACTGTATTCCATACATCAGAGTCAATACGGGCTTTAATGCAAAGTGATGTAGCCATATTTCAGCACGAAACTATTTGTAAATGTTTACAACCCTTCAATCATAAATAAATCCTTCTTTTGTATTCCTGAGCCCCGAGCAGGTAGTTAATGACTTAGTAATGCCTTTTCCTTGACTAACCACATTTTTGTCAGCGGTATTCAAACAAATTATTTACTTATTAGTTTAAATTTGTTTTTACCTTTTAAAAACCATTCCTCACTGAGAGTCTATTTTTTAATTATAATAATAACAACAAAAAATCCATGTATTTATAATAAAAAGACAAAAATATGTTTTATTACACATATAATTATTTACAGGCTTAACTTTTAAATTTTTACATATAGATATATATATATATATATATATATATATATATATATATATATATAGGGCAAACAAATATTTTGTTGTTATTCATTGTGGTCACTGCTATCAACATCACTAACAGTATCAGTATCACTATCATTGCTAACACTTATAATAATCGGTTCGACATCGTCCAGCAAATTGTCCACATTCCACATTTCGGCTTCTGTCGTTATTACGTGTTTAAAATAATTTTTCCATTTTTGTGGTGTAATCCTTAAATATGCTTCTGTAATTAAATTTCTTACTGTCTTGTTTAAATGTTGTGTTGTGTCCGGCGATATATCTTTTTACTTCACTCCACACCATTTCTATGGGGTTGAGTTTGCAGTGGTAGGGTGGAAGCCGCAAAATTTTGACGTTGTGTCGCTTTGCAATGTTCTCTATTACATAATTATTGTCGTATTTTGGCTTGTAGGCACTGACGACTTCCAGCAGTTCTGCTTTTAGATAACTTTTTTCAAAATATAAAAATTCGATCGAAGCCATGCCTAAATTTCGTGTTTATTTGATGAGATGGTAGAAACCTTTTCTATGTCCCTGGCTATATCCATTACCACAACAGTTTTATCTGGCAAGTTAGAAACGAGATGATTTTCAAACCAATTTTCAAAAACATTTCATCATGGTAGTCATCGGCGTTTTCTTTGCCAGAACAGTCAGTTCTGATTCATCAATGAAGCCGTTTTCCGATCCTGCGTGCAACAGAACAAAACGAGAACCACGAGCTGCGGAGCTTTTAAACCGGTTGATAAACCGCGGACCAATGCATCTCGGTGAGATGTTATGGATTTATCTACCCATTCTTTCGACCTATATTCACCTAAGATTAATCTAAGTACACTATATTATAATCTTCTTCGCGATACCGACGAATCGAGCGTAAATAACGATGACGCCATGAAACTATTTCTGACTTTTCAATTAATATCGCTTTTCTGCCAAGCTTCACGAATTCAAAATCCATATCGCGTAACAAACGATATAATGTAGTCCGTGCAAAATGAGAAACATTCTCAACATTATTTACCACAGTTAATATGGAGTTTAGAGTCGGAGGTTTATTTTCTCGAAAAAACTGGTGCACTATCCTACGGACATTACTTCGAGTGCCTTCATCGTAAGTATTTTCGCGAGATGAACAAATTTTACAATACTTAGGCCTATCCTGCGGTTGTTGCAATCCAGCAGGTGCCATTATTCCTTGCGTACTTTGTGAATTGTTTTCTCTGAAACGCCACTCATTTCGGACACTAATTTTATTACAGTTGATAGTGAATCGTTACCGTTACGATTCAAGTGATAATGTACAAGATTCCTTATCTTCTTCTCCGACAAAATGAGGTGCTGACCACGTTTGCGTTGAACTATTATATGCGCCATATCTCGTTGGAAGTTAGGGGCACAAAGTAACAACCACAAAATATCAACAATGAACAATAAAAGTAACACAATGACCGCCGATGCGATAGGAATAATCCGCGATGTAGCTACGAAATAACAAAATAAATACATAGGGAAACTACTTAAATATGCAATCAGATTAATTAGATTGTAAAATTGCAATTAAGTAATTAACGTTCCAAACCTACAAAACATATATTTTCAAAATTCTATTTCACCTAATAAGATATCTTAATTACCAAAATACCTTAATTGTATACCATTATGCATTATAATTACAGAAAATAGGTCTCTTTAAATTGTTATTTTGTTTGAAATGCAAATGAAACACTTGTTATTTATTTATTGGGGTACCTAAATAAATAAATACTCATGAGATATTGTTTAAATATAATTGCGGCAATATTACTACGAACATTTGTAATTTATTGTAAGTAGATATGTTTCAACGCGGGCATCGACCATCGGCTGAGAAACTTTTTGGGAACCTCCGATTTCATCCAAATACATAAACTTAGAACATCGCTTGTCGCCGAGAACCCGGCAACGTCGGCAAGAAATCTCCATAAGGATTGCATAGCCCTATCCTAGCCACGCTGACTCTGATGTATGGAATACAGTATAGGAACTATATGTAACCATAACAACTATCAGTAAATAATAAAATATTTTATCGTGTAATCTTTGGATATGCTCACAATACGTAGTCGCCTGGATGATTGTAGACTTTATACACTGATTAGTCCCAATAAGGCGAAACAAGCATATGTACGTTGCTGTTTATTTTATTTTGACGCGTTGTATTGTTTAAAAGCGGGCAGTTAATTCACAATTGACTAAAAAACATAGAAAAGTGAGTGTAGAGGTGCTATGTGATTAAAAAGCATACGAAGAATATAATATGTTAAAGCAAGAATAGAATTAAATGAAACAAATACCTATACCTACGAATTAAAAATATAGTAAATTAATAGTTAGATCTGAACAAAAACCTAAAAATTAAAGAAAAGTAAAAATTATGCTGACATAATAAGAGGAACAAGAGTATGTGAAAATGCTTCAGTCACCGCAAAAATATATTTCAAAAGTTTCAAGACAAAATACTCGAATACATAAGTTACTTATATAAAAGTAAGCAGTATAACTCCCAAGGATTCTTAATTTTCAAAATTTTATACATAATTGTATTTTTGGACAACGTTGATAAATCCAGTACGTGCAAAGACGTGTTATACAATTTAATGCTATAACAGGATTCTATGATTACCACAACCACAATATACTATGTTAATTATTATTTACTATATTCCCACACACTTGTACCTATATTTTAATGTGATTCTCCATAAAAATTGTAATCGTATTTGATAAAATCCTCTACAATTTCTTTAATTCGTACAAAATAAGTTTCATTAGTATTTTCTGAAAGCATTTCAATCATATCAGTAAAATTCATTGCCTCATTAAAACTTGGTACATTTTCGAAATAAGCCACATTTGTTGCAACAACCCATATGGCCACAAACAGACCAAGTACAGAATATTTTTTTAAATGCTCGTCAAATACTGTACGCGAATACGATCTTTCTGAATTGCCTCCTAATTCTAGTAAGAATGAAGAAAAACTTTCATAGTATAACTCAATTAAGTCAAAATAATGCTGATCTCGTAATTTTTTATCTGTGCATATCCAAATAAATATAGATACATCAAGTATAGGAGTAGCAAAAACTGACAACTGCCAATCCAGCAAGCATAAATCCTTGGGAGTTGCATCATCAACTTTGTCCTGAAACAACGTTTTGAAGAAAATTTTGACATAAACTATTACAATACTTACTTCATACTTGAAAAGCATATTACGTATTTGATAATCCCCATGGGCAATAACTGCGTATTCTCCATCTGTTTCACACTGCAGTATATCAATTGCAAATGAGGAATGTTTTAATAAACTTTCGAATGCTTTATAAACTTTGCTATTTTTTTCCAAGTAATTTAGAACTTTCGTTCCTAACTTCAAGATCAGCTCGAGAAAATATTCGCGTAATCCAGAACTCATAAATACCTCTTTAGTATTCTTCCGCATTTCTTCAAACAATCCAGGTTTTTGATCCCTGATTGCGAAGGATAAAGCATGCAGTTTTCCACAAGCTCTCATAACTAACGATGCGTGCTGATAATCAATCGGAAGATGCTGATCTATCGATCTGTACCCAAGTTTTCGCATGTTTTCGAGTAAAAGAGATTCTTCTTTCTCTTTGAAATTTGTTGCGTAGCAACGAACAAACGGTTCAAAACAATTCGTCACATTAAGTTGTTTTTGTACTTTCAAAAATTCTGAAATTATTGTGTTGTACATGTATATTTCACGATCGTAAACTAAACGGACTGGAAAAAAATCTCTGTACAGTTGTAGGGTTGGTGCAATTTTTGCTATAAATGTTAGCGTTTCTTCTTGATTTTGAGAATTGCTACCAATAGCTTTGATTTCTAATATTTGTCCAAGCCAATTAGCGCCAGGTTTCAAAGGTTGTCTTCCTTTTATGCCTTCCTTCAGCTGTATTCCGCGTTCCTTCAGAATTTTATCTATAAGATTTTGAAGATGAACAGGAATTGAGATTCGGTAATTTGACATTGTTACAAATTTCTAAAATTAGAGAAATTAATAAATCGCAATAAACGCAATATCAACTACAATCAGGTAAGTCGTATAAATTTTTGTCGAAAATTTATTCACACAATAATTAGTTAAATTACTTTGTTGTTTTGGTAAATATTGTTTTTGTATGTATTGTTTATAACAACCAAGGTCCACCATTATCATAAAATTTACCTTATTAATAAAACTAGTATAAAATATTTAATTGCGCAATCAGCATTTAATTAAAAAAATTGAAAGCGAATTAGCATTTCCTCATATTATCTAGTTCAAACAGACAAACCCTTCAGCTTATATATAGTAAATTAGTAACACTACACTTATTTAATTAATTAAAAGTAAAGGGAACGAAATTATTCAATTGATTTTAATAATCTTGATGTATTTGATTTGTTTGCATATGATAGAAATATTTCGAAGTGGGGAGGGATACTATGTTAAATTTATAAGAAAATCCGAATACCAAGACTGTAAACACTAGTGTAGTTCTCAACGCAACTTAGATTTTCGATTTACCTGGGGTTGACATTGCACTGAATCAATCTTTATTATTG
This sequence comes from Abscondita cerata, assembly GCA_030710515.1. Classification (NCBI taxonomy): domain Eukaryota; kingdom Metazoa; phylum Arthropoda; class Insecta; order Coleoptera; family Lampyridae; genus Abscondita; species Abscondita cerata. Next base: position 47,099 of record JALBCR010002674.1, on the reverse strand, counting down.
TTCTCCCCCATTAGGGTTTAAAGCACCTCCCACATGCAAATGTTTCTAATGAATCTCAGAGATGACCTAAGATTTAATGGAGTGATTTCGTCCACGTTCACGAATTGGTCCTCGTAACTTCTGAAGAGTGTAGAGTCACTTTCCGTAGGTAGATGACACGGAGTTTCATTTGCCAAATGACAGAATCTGCACTTCAATTTCGTAGTCACATCTAAGTTAGTAAGATGTTTTTTAAGGAACAGTGGTCTATGAGGAAACTCGTAAAGCTTTCTAAGGTAATTCCTGTTCATCGATAGACAATTAATGGTTACTCTTTCGGTGAAATCCCTTAATAAAGTGTTTAATTTTTTTTAGACGTAATAGTTTATCGGAGAACTTCTTTCTCTCTTTCTTTCTGCAATCTGGAAGGTTTTTTTGCGTTATGTGCCTGACAATACCACAGAAGGGTTTCTGATCCATTGAAGAGGGAAACCGTTTTTAGCTATGCTTCTAGCGAGGGCATATGCTTGCTCATTACCTTCCAACCCGGTGTGTCCTGGATTCCATGTGAGCTTAACTTTATTGGGTGCTTCCAGCTCGTTTAGCTTGGTTTTGCACATCTTGATCATCTTTAAAGTGATGATAGTATTGCTCAACACCACGATGACCGCCTGACTGTCGAACTGATAACTATGTTTTTTCTAACGTACCTTCCATCCAGGTCAACTGGAAACAACGGAAAATCGCACGTTCTGGTGAATTTGTTCATAGGTTCCAAGTATGTGGTTCTCGGCCCAGTACCCACTTTGGACCCGTTTGTGTAACAGCAAATCTCATTTCTATGTACTGAGGTTCAAGTTTCTTTAATGCCTAATGCTGTGCAGAAGTTAATTTCAAATAGCAATTCTTTGCTGACATCATCTCTGAGTGATATTAGCATGGAATATTGTCTACTAGTAGAACTATATTTGAGTGACTTATCCTTGGTGTTTCTTCCCTTTCGTACATTCCCAAGAGAGACAGTTTGGCTTCCTGCCAATGGCAAGATGGATTGGGGTCTATCCCATTATGTGCTAATCTCTATACTCTTTCGTGTTTCCTTCTGGTGATAATTTTTCGCCTTTGTGCCATCGTACAACAGCACCACAGAAAAGAATCGATGAAACCATCATCTACATCCATTGCAAAATTTTGATTTACATCTCCAAGTGTAAGTCTCTTACACACCATTAGCGCTCGGGTAGCTTTGCCATTTATCAGTTCTTTTCAATCCGTCTTGAATAAATTCACAGAGTGTTCCTTCAAATTCCCCTCCTTGCGCTATAGTAACAATACAATCGGCGTGACCTTGGTAGAGGGTACTTCATTAGAAAGAATGGAGGGGGTGGTCTACAAGTAGACTCTACAACAATGATGACCGGATGTCTCCTCCAGACATGGTGGTTTTCATTAACACATTGGGGTTGCGTGCTTTTACTTTTGCTTTTCTTGTTTTCCGCCATTTATCTTAAAATTATGAGGTCCACTTGCATTCTTACTTTTTGCCTATTGCATTGATTCATGCCAGAATTTACCAAATGTCCTTTGCTGTATTGGCCTACTTAGCTTACTGATAAACTGGACACACGGGGTTTCAGTGGATCTACCCACCCTGAACCTATGTTGATAAGTAAGAACATGTGATTGCAAGTAGTGCCAGAGGTGGAAAATCAACAACATTTCAACTTGAAAATTGAATATGAGTACCCATATTTGAAAGTTGTAACGCGGCACTAGCAACCCGCTTACACGCGCGTCATACAGGTTAATCAACCCGTATTCAAACGCGCCCTACAACATCCACCCTCTACACGAGGGCGTCAACGGTACCGGTCGGAAACAGGCATTCGATGAAGACCACTTATAACAGTCAAGAAGCTTAACCGATGGCATCCTACGATCGGCATCGCTAAGAGTAGGAGTATCCAAACGCATCTCTCGGAGATCACCTGCGGTACTCTAAATCTTACGTTTACGAACGTAACCAGGCGTGTATTCTGTCTGTAATAAACATTTATATCTGTTGTTAGACGAGAATAATAAACCTTTGATCCAATCGCCGGTCAAATTGTGTTTTATTACGGGGTAAAACGTTGTATGTAGTGTGCAACCCCGACACGTCCCCAACAAGTGGCGCCCAACTAGAGGCCGAAACCACGCCAAAGGCCGACGCAGAAGATCGTAACGGATCATCAACGAAGCACCACGGATCACCGACCAGTCACCAGAGCCTACCGACGGAAGACGACCATGCCCAACGCGAAAGCTGCGCCACAACCCATACAGCTTACAATGGAACAGCTGAACCAGTTATTGGCCAACTTTGGATACCAAGCAGCACAAAGCAATGGGTCCTTCACGAAATGCACGGCAAGGTACGACGGTGGCGAAGAGGTGCAAGCCTTCATCAATGCGATCCAAGTGTACAAGGAGTGTGAGCGCATCAGCAAGCAGAACGCCCTTAAAGGACTGCCAATGCTCCTAGAGAAGGAGGCAGCAACATGGTGGCACGGGAGTTGAGGATACCATCGCCACATGGGAAGAGGCGATGGAACACCTACGCAAAGCCTTTGGACCCACAAAGCACCCCACCAGATCCTTAAAGATATATTCGCAACGGAGCAGACAGAGACCACGGCAACAGAAAGATTTATCTGTGAAAAGGCTCTCCTCGCGAAACTACCAGAAGACCGCAAGATGCCGCTACCCTTCAATTGGACACCGTCTACGGACTGTTACACCGACGGGTCCGCAAGAAACTGACAAGGTCACAATTTGATTCCTTCGAGACCCTGATTAACGAACTCAGGAAATTCGAAGAAGAAACAACAGATCCAGCACCCAGGACGAAGCCAGTGAAAACAGATCTGCCGCCCAGAGAGAAAATGCAACTATTGCAGAATCTGGGACACACAGTCGACGAGTGCCGGAAGAGGAAGAGGGCCGACATACTAAACCCATCCACCTCTGCCGGCAGCAGCTCGCAAATTTCCTGCTTCGGATGCCAGACTCCAGGGGTCATCAGAAGTCAGTGCCCAAAGTGCAACAAAACCAAGCTGCACTAGCCCAGCTGACCTTCTACTTAGCAGAGAAAAAGAACTCCTCTCCACTACCAGCCAGCACCGGACCTGTCCCATACTGCACATCAACGTGGGCACAGACAAGGGCTGTGCATACGTCGACACAGGTGCCCGCCAGTGCATTGCAGGACACACTCTGTATGAATCCCTCAAACGCCAGGGAGCGCAATTTCGACGCCACCGGATCAATCTGGTTTTGGCAGACGGGCAAGATAGGCCCCAAAACATCTTAACCACGCGGGTTGCTATAGAGCTCAGAGGAAGAACAATTCCGACGGAATTTATAATCCTACCCGATGCCCAAAATCGAACGCTACTAGGGGTCGACTTCATCAAAGATTCTGGCCTCATCCTGGACCTGCCCTCAAGACGATGGTGGTTTAGGATCAGCCCAAAGCTCAACATCCCTTTGACTCCTAAGGAACACCCAGCCAATCGTGAAAGCTGGTACCCGTACAAGATCGCCCTCTGTATCATGGCGTCATACGACTTCGCGGTGCCTATCGACCCCGGTCCAAAACCGTGCAGATGAACGCGCTATTCGGTCCTGATGATGAATACCCAGAGAACGACGAATACTCGTTCCAGAACCAATACCACGCCTTCGCAACTAGTACCGAAGACATCACGCCCGAACCGGATCTTTCCCCATTCACCCCGAAGAAAGACGCAGCGAGTGGAAATTCTGATGGCTGACATGGAAGACGTAAGGCTACGCCCGGACGAGGGGGAGGCCCTTTCCCCAACGGAAAGAAACCACCTCAACGCTTCACTAGCCGAATACGCCGACATCTTCGGACCAAACGAAGAAGCCACCTCATACGGAGAGCACCGGATTAAGACAGGGATGCCCAACCGGTAGCCACGCCCCCGTATCGTCTCCCGGACCACAAGAAATCTCTCCTGCGCCAGGAAATTGACAAGATGCTACGGCTTCATATAGTGGAGGAGTGTGACTCACCTTGGGCTGCGCCGGTGGTGATGGTGCCAAAGACAAAAATGAAGTGCGCGTGTGCATAGAGTATAGAAAACTAAATAGTGTAACAATCCCTGATAGGTACCCACTGGCTCGGATGGACGACTTGCTACATTCCGCCCGTGCTAAAGTAATCTCAACACTAGATCTCAGTCCGGATATTGGCAGATCTCAGTCCGCGAGTGCGACAGAGACAAGACCGCGTTCGTGACACCCTTCGGGCTCTTTCGTTTCCGACGAATGGCATTCGGGCTACGAAACGCACCCGCTTCTTTCCAAAGACTTATAGACCGCTTCCGTGCAAGTGTACCCCAGGTAACCTTGCTGGCTTACCTGGACATCATCCTGCTCTCAGGATCGGTTGAAGACCATATAAAAGACTTAGTCTGGGTCAAGACATCACCCTTAGTAATGCAGCTAAGAAAACAACGGAAAATTCCAGCCCCGACGAGATGGACCGTACCGTATACTAACCAAAGTATCTCCAACTACGTATGAAGTGGCCTCAGCAGAAAAGCCAACAGAGCCTCTGGGGAGATACCATACCTCAGCACTGACACCGTATCAAGGAAGAGCAGAAGAGGGTTCCAAAAGCGGTCATGCCCCTAAGAAAAGAGGAAGACCACCAAAACACAAAATCCTGAACCCTACGTCGGGACGCCTATCGGGTTCAGAGGGGGAGTCTGTAACGCGGCACTAGCAACCCCGCTTACACGCGCGTCATACAGGTTAATCAATCCGTATTCAAACGCGCCCTACAGCAGCCGACAAGTACATCCACCCTCTACACGAGGGCGTCAACGGTACCGGTCGGAAACAGGCATTCGATGAAGACCACTTATAACAGTCAAGAAGCTTAACCGATGGCATCCTACGATCGGCATCGCTAAGAGTAGGAGTATCCAAACGCATCTCTTGGGGATCACCTGCGGTACTCTGAATCTTACGTTTACGAACGTAGCCAGGCGTGTATTCTGTCGGACAGCAGTTGCGCGTGTAAGAAAACACTTTCGCCTCTGTACTAAAATTAAGAAAAGGGAGACATTTAGCAAAATTGTTTTATCGGCCATTGATAAAATTTTGTAAACTACAATGATGTTGTAGTTTATATGACGGATTGTAGCCAAGGACGTATCGAGGACCTTTTATACAAGATGCAAAGGTGTAGTGTAGAAAAGAAACTTGGGTAATGGAGTAAGGTGATCTTTCGCACCACAGAAGCGGGTGCTTTTTCGGGCCGGTGACCTATTAATTGAGTTTTTTCAATGTAGATTGTATCTTTTTGGACGGGTCTTTTATCAAGAACAATTTGTTTTTTATTTACACCGTATCACAGTGGAAGGCGAATTCAAAACTAGCTGGACAAAAATAAATTTTAGAGAAATGTGAAGTATGACTTCATTTTTTTTAATAACCTAACATGAATTTATTTGAAAATTAGTAAACAAATTTTATGAAATTTAAAGGTTATGGATTTAATTCCTTTAATACTTGTCTGGGATTATTCACTTTCACTATTATTGCTGCTGTCACCACTAGACCCGCCTTCTGATAGTGTTTTGGGTGGGTTAAGAAGACTTTAGAACTTCTGCTGACAGACTTCCTGTTGTCTTCGTTGTCAATTGGTCGAATGCTCGATATGACAGGGTCCAAAGTTATAAATAGTAAGTTTAGTTTAGTTTAGTTTAGTTTAGTTTATTGTGCTTCACTTCCGAAAAGTTATAACCACGTGCGAAGACAAGCCCCACAGCAACGTGCCACAGATACATAATGAATGGATCAATGCAAAGTATGCGTGATTAGGAGACATTTCTTTTTGAAGACTTCTTAAACAAAAAATGTTTCGTGGTAACTTAACTGCTAATCTATTTATATGTCGTTCCCATGTAAGTTTCTGATCAAGAGTAACTCCTAAAAAGTTTATTACCCCAGAGAATTTAATAATTTTAAGTTGTCCCTATTATCACTTTAAACACTTCTAGTATAATGTTTATTTATGTTAACAATATAAGTATATATACAACATCTCCTTTTACAATAATTAAAATTAATCATTAACTAAAACTAAAATTGTTTATTAACGTTAAATAACTTGATTATACCTCATGGCACATATCTTGCAACAGGTTTTATAATTCTTCCACTGTTAGACACAGGTGGTAAATTAAAACATTCTTTACTTATATTAGGTCGTCTAAACTAGAATCAAAATCTAAATTTTTGATCTATAATATCTAAATCTGTTTTTGTTACTAGGAATCGTTTCTAGAAATCTCCGATTTCTAATTATCTTTTCTCCAGATTCTGTTTCTATTTTATAATGACCTTTCTCTTATTTTATCATCTATTTTACCTAGCTTCCATTCAGAACCCTGATTTGTTTGATAACGAACGTGATCATTTTTCTTTAAAGGCGTTAATTGCTTAGAACCTGTGTTATAATAATTTTCAGTAGCGTTCTGTTTGTAAGCTAAGTTTTCACAATAATATTTTCTATTAATTACTTTCGGGTTTAACAATTTTATGTGAACTGGCAGTATATCACGCAAACTTTCTAGACATAAGTATAGTTGAGCAGGTGAATATAAATTGTCAACTGGTGTATTTCTATACATTAACAAAGCTTGTAGAGTCTCAAGACTTAAAATTAAATAATAATAAAAAAAAATTATGTATAATTACCTTGAAAGGTAGACGACATATTAAACCGCTAATTTTTTTTGTACGCTTTTACTCTCGAAATATATCGGAAAGAATTCTCCGCCTTAAATTTTTTTGTTTGAACTAATGAAATAAGGGCGATGCAGGGACACTTGTGTGTGAACCTTGTTACGTGTTACTAGAGGTATGTACAATGTATGTTTAGATTAATTTTGGGGATGCTTTATTTTGAACCAGATTTAAGTTTGCCCTTTTGCACGTTTTTAGTTTTACCTTTACGATTGTTTAAACCACAATTATTGAAAAATTAACTAATTAGGAACCGCTAATGTAGTTTCTTTGTCTGAAAATTTATTACGTGGAGAATTGTCTTGCGCGTATTTTCTTTTGTAAAACGCCCTCATGAAGCGTTCGTCACCAATTTATCAAATGTTTTTTTTTTAAGGTTTAATGTAAATTGAGTTCATATATATTGCTATGGGAAACAATAGATAAAATATAAGTTAACAATGTTTAGTTCAGATTGTAAAATAACCACTGTCGCGGAGGCATAAATTTGGGCGTTTTCAGTCTATTTTTAGAACATATGAAGGGGATTTTTCTAACAATGCAACAAGATGTGGAACGCTACTAAATTATTATTTGTTTTAAATCGTTTGTTTTAAGGGTCGTTTACATCTATTTGAATTGAATTAACGTACGTAAAATTAAGAATTGCCAAATGTTTAGCACCATTCCGCTAACACTTGCGTATACGGAAAATTAACGTGTATACGAAATTGTTGTGTCAACTTCAACTTAAGAAGTTACTAGACAGTTTATTATGTTTGTGTGCAGTTTTACCATGAGTGATTGTAAAGTAATGTTCAATGAGAACTTCTTAAGCTAACTTAGTAAATGTAAGCGGAAAGCTTCGTGTATTCGTGCGTTGATTCTTATTTTTTTGTGTCTGCATTGATTTAGTTTAACTGGATGTGAACGATACCTTACTCATGAATTCGTTTGTACTTAACTTTTACAAGTTGGGGAACGTTTTTGAATGAAGGCTCTTATCGATGTTGTTTTTGATATATTAATTTAGTTCGAATCGGATGGGTGTATTTTAAGCCGCCTGGTAACGACCGTTGGTTGACTTAATTGTCCTACCTGGTTTGTTGCAAGTGGAGTAGCTTGTACACCTCCACCGTGGAATTATTTGATATTTTTGATTTAACAAACGTTGGGGAGTGTTCGTCAGAAAGGGCAGTTCAAGCCGCCTGGCAACAACCGTTGGTTGACTATGTCCTAGCTGGTTTGATGCAAGTGGAGTAGCTTATCTCTCTCCCTGACTTAATGCCATAAAGAGAGGGTTCAAACCGTCTGGCAAGAGCTGTTAGTAGACTTAATGTCCTAGCTGGTTTGATGCAAGTGGAGATAGCTTATCTCTCTCTCCAATTTAACATGAAACTTTTACTATGGCATTTATTGTCATTGAACTTATTATTTACCTGCTGATACAAAGAATATCAAAGCAGAGGATATTGATTTATGATCTTGATTTGATTTGATATATTTATTATGTATATGCAATGTGTTGTTTTTTTTGTTTTCTCTCTGTGTTTTTACTAACATCCGACAAACGAAGTCATGAGGCTATTTGATGATTATTTATCTCATAAGAATTGAAATATGATGAACATATCTTGTTGCAGTGTTTTATTTGATTTGGTTAATATTTTGATTATTGACATTTACATGTGTTATGCCTTTGCGATTTGTGTGTTATTTGTGTATGTCCAATGTACTTTTCAGGTTTTCCTTTTTGTAAGCAGCCTATGCAGGAAATATTAATGTTATTGTGGTTTGCATGTGAGTTTTATTTTAATATATTGGTTTATAATACATTATCCAAAGTGAATCAGTTCTCATTCAATCCGAATCTATCCAAATCTTGTAGAGAAATTAAAAATAATCACAACGTAGGATCCTTTTCCATTTTATTTATTTGACGATCACAACTTTCTTTTGTTAAGACCAAATTTTATTAACTTTATTTTTGGAGTGGGTTACTGACTTCTAATTTATGTACTACGACATGGGTTAGTTGTCACCTCTGATACTCGTGACTTGTTTTGAAATTTTGTCATGCATGTATCACACAGTGGCGGCTTGTCCATAGGGTCAATTGGTCAATGACCTCCCAAAATTTTGACAATATATAAAAAATATTAATTATTACGTGTTTTTATTAAAATAGGTAATTTACTCTCGCAAAAGCTGTAAGTGGCAACTATTATTAACTTAAAATTTATCGGCCGTCATTCGTAATTCATCTTCTAACCTTGGGCTGGCGGTGCGAATTGTCCTCATTGAATTAGACTACCCGAAAACTCGAAAACGTGCAGCGCCCGAATAAACGCGAACATCCGAAGCAATAATCAACTTTGGGTCATAAGCCGGCTTCGAATAGGGTGTACATCTACGCTCGATTTTTGATTCGATTTTCGCGTGTTTTAAATCAATTTTAAAATTTATATTGATATTCTTTACTGTTGTTGTGTTGTTTTGTAAAAATACTATTTTTGGTTCGCGTGTGCATGCGCTATTATAGAAAATGTCGGTAGTGCAGAAAATTAAACAACTAAAAAGTGCTAACGAACTTAATTTTACAAAAACTAGTTGAGTTCAAGGCAAATGATCGTCCTTTTGCCAGAACTAAGTTTACGACAAACTAGTAAAGACAAAATATAGATGTTCATCGAAACTTTCGCAAGGTAATGTACGATTTAGCTGACTATACATGTGGTTGTGAAGTATCAAACGTATTTTACTGTTTTGTTTGTTTATTATTTTCTAAAGACTCGTCAGACTCGCTATGGTGCAAACTGTGTAAGCAATTTAAAACATTTAAAAGAGAAAATAAAAACATGTTTCGTCTGCAGAACACATGAAATGCTCGATAAATTTTGCAACCGTAGGAAATGTTGATATTCGTACACAGCTAGACAATGCTTATAGAAAATCCCTTACAGATTTTAATGAAAATGTTTAAATATGTTTTTAGGCCAACCGTTTTTTATGTATTCTTTTAATAAAATTAAATCCGAATCATTTTCAGTAGCTATAAGCAACTCTTTATTCTTTCTATCACTAATTTGCGCATTCATTTTAATCAAGCTAAAGTTTATGCTTCTAAATAATCATTAAAATTATCGTTATCAACCAAATTTTTCTGTAATATACGCTCGCGATAACGTATCTGGGTTATAAATCCAATTGCTTTCCCGGTTTGTATTCTAACTTAAAAATCAAATTTTTGCAATTGTATTAACATTCTTTGTAATCTTGGCGGACTTGCTGTTAAAGGTTTATTGACGATTGAAAGTAACTGCTCAATTATAAAATTTTTACCGTACAAAAAATTGATAAAACCTATTGCAACCAAAATAAATCGCTAGCATTTCTTTTTCGATTTGCGCGTATTGTTTTTGCAACATCTGTTAAAGCTTTACTTGCATACGAGCATGGTGTAAATTATTTTGCAGCAAAATTGCTCCTAGTCCATCTTTTTTAGATGGTACTGGTTTTCTGATGTCAAAATATTTTAATAATGCATCTTGTCTTAAAGTTTCTTTTAGTTTTTCAAAACTACATTATGATGTTCGTTCCAATAAAAAATTACATCTTTTTTAGTAGTTCTCGTAACGGAAAACTTAAGCTGGATAAATTAGGTATAAATTTTGAAAGATAAGTTATCATTCCTAAAAACGTTAAATTTCAGCTTTATTTTTCGCTGTCGGCATAGCTTCAATAGCTTTTACTTTTAGAGGGGTCAGGTTTATGCACCTTTGCCTCATGTACTTAATTTCTTTTACGCAAAAATTTACATTTTTCCATTATTACATTATTTTTTTTGCAGTTTCTAAAACCGTAATTAACCTTTCATCATGTTCTTGTTTTGTCTTGCCAAATATTATTATAGCATCTACGTACACTTCCACCCTTCAACATTAAACAATTCTTTAAATCGTTTACTAAACACTTCTTGGTGCCGATTTTAACCATAAGGAATTCTCAAAAATCTGTACCTTCCAAAGGTGTAATAAAAGTACACAATTTTGAACTAGCCTCGTCTAAAGGATTTGATAAAACCACTACTTGCGTCTAAAGTGCTAAAAATAGTAAGCACCGTTTAATTTGCTAGTAATATAATCTAAACTTTGAAAGTTCATAATGTTCCCTATAAATTGCTTTTATTTAAATTTCTGAGATCAATACATATTCTTAAATTACCATTAGGTTTCTCTAACAACCACTAACGAATTAACCCAGTCGGTGGGTTCATCTACCTTTTTAATAACATTTATGCGTTCTAACTGCTTTAATGATTCTTTTAATTTATCTAAAATTTGCAACGGAAATTTTCTTGGTGCATTAACAACTGGCGTAACATGCGGATCAATTTTGATATGATATGGTTTTTGCATACATCCTACTCCTTCAAACACGATATTAAATTTTTAATAATTTTTCGTTGTCATTAAGCAAATATTTTCGTTCACACTGTACTGCATTTGATACATTTCTATATATTAACTTTAAATTTTCTGCACGACCTCAAGCCCAGTAAAGTTTCTGATAAACCGTCAATAACATAGAATCAGCATCGACGACATTGTTATTAAGTTTACAATTTAAATAAATTTTACCTATTACGTTCAACATTGTATGCGGATACGCGTAAAATTTTTTTCAGTTTCTGTTTAATTTTGTTTACAAAATCCCAATTGTCCTAACGTAATATTTGCCATCGCACCCGTATCTACTTTTACTTTAAGTTTATATTTATTGTTTATAACAACTTCGATACAATTCTATATAAATACTATCTACAATAGTTATTTACGATAGAACGCGAGAAAATTGTTCACGCATGAATATCTTATATTAATATGTTATGTCGTTAGTGTGAACGCACACCTACTCTCGATTCATTTTCAAATCTATACGAAAATCAACCTTTTTCAAATTCGTCTCACATTAGAACGGCTTAAGATATTTTCGTTTCGAAAAGTTTCGAGTTTAAGAAAGATGTGTCTTTATTTTTCGATTTAGATTTTTTTTGTACGAGGGCATCTTCGAGGTTAAAAAAAATGTTAAAAATAGTCAAAAAAATTTCAAACAAATTGAGCCGTAAGTTGACCACAACTCGCTTATTTACGGACCGATTTTCAAAATTCAAAAAGCATCATACGCGGATAAAGAAATAAAATTTTTTGGCCGTTTCAGTTTTGTTAGACCTCGCGTGTTTTCAAAAGTTATAAGCGAAAAACGTTTCCGACAAAATTTCATTCGAAAACTAAAACGGTAATAATTTCTAAATTATAACAGATAAAAAAAATTTATTTAAAAAAACGTTCCTTTATGACCCTATCACATAATGTTTAAAAAAATTTATCATTTTAAAAATTTTTTTTAAGGAATTTTACATTGTTATACGAATACTGTAATTTTTATAACTCCGGAAACCATATTACGTAAAAACACGAATAAAAATCAAAATATTCGTAATTTTGCAAATTTTCGAATGGTTTAACTGTAGAGGATTCAATTTCACCCAAAAAATCTTCGTATGCACGAACTTGATGACTCACACAGCGTAACTGCGAGCGTTATGCGAACAGTCAATTTCACCTAAATAAACTTTGTTGTATTACTTTAAAGCGGTCGAGCCAATAAATCCGCTTCTAAATATTTTTTAATAAATAATTTCTATTCGGACTACATCCATATCTTCTATATTAATATGTTATGTCGTTTGTGCGTCCTCACCTACTCCGATTCGTTGCGAGCGCACACCCGAATACTCTCGACTCATTTGTACGAATTCACATGGAGTACATACTCTGCATTCATATTGATTACTCAACTGATGAATGTTAATGTAAGTGCTAATTATTGTTCATGACTGTCTGCTCTTTAGAAGCTAATTTATTTTTGTGACTTAACGCATGCGTAGCATGCTGGCTTTGTCTAGTTGTACAATATTTTTTGAAAAGAGCATAAAACAATAATTCTCAAATAAATTTCTAACTTTCATTGAAGTTTTATTTAAAAAAAATTATTACAGGAACCGTAGATAAACAATTGCAATTTTGACAGTTGTTTATTGTGTTACAATTATTTTACAATTAAAAATATTAATTATGCCTTCTGATTCTGAAATTGAATTTACACCACCAGAAATAAGAGAAACGGCCAAAAAGGCAATCAAAACTTATTGCCGGATAAGTCAAAAAAAACAGTATGAATTAGTGTATTCAAAGTTTCTGGACTGGTGCAAATTACATAAAATTAGTAAATACACTGAAAATTGTTTACTGGGATATTTTCAAACGTTTTCCAGTAAAAAGTCTCTTTGGTCACATTATTCTATGTTAAAGTCTTGTTTGATAATACACAATAACGTTGACATTTCAAAATTTACAAAACTTGTGGCCTTTTTAAAGAAGGAAACGTACAATTTAAAACGAAAGAAATCCAAAGTTTTAGACAATAACGAAATTGATAAGTTCATTGTTGAGGCCCCAGACAATTCATTTCTATTAATGAAGGTGTGTAATAAATAAGCAACATATTTTATAAATGCATATAAACTAAGTATCTAATTAATTTTATAGGTAGTAGTAATAATGGGTATTTCCGGTGCATGTCGTCGTGAAGAGTTGTGCAAAATGTCAATTAATGATATCGAATTCAAATCTGAAGTTATTCTCGTCAATGTACCAGAAACAAAAACAAATGTTTCTGGACGTTTTGCAGTAACTAAACCCGAATGGATAAACTTGCTGCTAAAATATAGAAATGTAAGACCAGAGGCAAACAAACGTTTTTTTTTGCACTTACAGAAACGGCAAATGTATTAATTCACCAGTAGGGCTTAATTGCTTAATACAATTGGTAGAATTCCTAGCCAAGTAGCCGAATTCCTTCAGTTAGAGAATCCAAAAGACTACACTGGCCACTGTTTTAAGAAGTGCAGCAACTCTGTTGGCTGATAAAGTTGGAGATCTGCTAACACTTAAAAATTTGGAGAATGGAAATCTTCAAGCGTGGCTGAAAGTTACGTTGATGACTCATTCAAAGTAAAATTAGTATTGCCGATCGTTTAATGGAGCCAGCACCGAGACCATCTCATATAATTCATACTGTAAATGTGGCACAGTCGTTATCTGATTCCACCCTCCAGAACTTCTGGAATAATAATTTCAAATTGCACCAACTGTACGATAAATATATATAACAGTAACACTGTTTAAGTTATTTGTTTAAGATACTGTATACATTAATTTAATTCTAAATGTCACTTACTTTATTTAAAGTCAAATAAAATATGTTTAATCTGTTTTGAAACTGAACAGACAGTCTCCCTTCTCTGGCTCGATTTTGTTATTGAGGTTATAAAGGGTGTTCCAGAAGTAAAGCTGAATTTCAAAGGGCAATAAAAATTCAATTTTCGCTCAATTTGAAATTCTTTTATTGGAAATGTACCAAATATACTCCGATTTAAGCATGAAAATTACATCTGGCATGTGCCCACCCAAACTCGCCGCACACTATACCAAACGGTCATTGAAATTTTCGATCACTCGCCTGTCGTTCAAAAGTGAGCCCGTGGTTTCGAATTTGCGCACCAATCTTCGAACAGTTGATTCGTTAGGTGCCTCATTACGTCCTAGACGATTACGAAGCACTCGAACTGTTCGTCGTGGGCTTCTTTCAATTACACTTGTAAAAAGTTTTAACACCAAAATACGCTGTTCTTTTGAGAGCTGTTCCATCGCTAAAAAGTCTCTAAACAACAAAAACTTAGTAACGAGCGGGTCGGTAACTCAAATCGGAATGATAATATACAACAAAATCATAACATCATGGCTAACAACCTTCGCGGGAAACCATATAGTGCCAACTTAAAAATTCGGCGCTACTTGAACACCCTTTATTTGCTTTGCGACTATTGGACATGGTCTACAGTCTACACAAAATCCACACAATTATGTCGAAACCACTTTTCAGGTGCACCGATAACAATTTCCAAACGTCAAATTATCAACCAATTTTCTTTCATGAGATGAACTATAATAAGGGAATACTAATATTTGACATTTACGTTAAGTTGGTTGAAAAATTCTGTGATCGTACAGTACAATAAAAACGAAATTTTGTTGTTGATGTTATCATTTCAGTTAATTAATAAGAAACATATAAAACGATACGCTATGTTAACTAATACAATAAAACGAATGAATTATAAGACATCTTATTATGAAATAATCGCGGTAACATAAAACTTTCTCTTACTTTGAAAGGGTTGGCACTGACTGTGTGTTTCCCGGTCGACTAAACTGGGAACACGCGTTCCTGGTTGACTACACAGTGGGTCAGACGTTGCTCTCGAGGTAGTGAGTTCAAAACGCATATTAGTTGTTGATGATTAGAATATTCGTTGTCGCGTACAATTTCGTGGATTTTATTTTTGTAACACACTTTTGCAAAAATGATTATACCCGTAACAAAAAGTATATTTTTTTTACATTTTGCAGGACACCTGACGCTTTTCCCATGAGAGTATCCACACTGACCGCATTTGTTTTCATTTCTTTGATGCAATTTCTTCGTCGGCATTTGGGCTTGGCTTTCCTCTGACTGCAAATAGTTTCCTCCTTGATTTATCGCTTTGAATGTTTAGTTTATCACTTCTAGATTTTCAAACAGCATCAACTTCCAACGTTGTTGTGAACTTTAACTCATAGACACAGATTGTTCTTTGATGTTTCTATGGTGACGCACAAATTAATTGCTTTATCTAGTGTTAGTCCATCATCTTCAAGCTAAACGTTGTCTCAAACTATCACTTGCAAACCACATGTAAAAATGGGTTTTATTAAATCGCCTTTCAGTGTTCCAAATTCACACCCTGAAGCTTTGTTTTTAGGTCTGTAACAAACTTTTCTATAGATTCACCTTAATCTTGCTTGCGGATGAACAATTGAAATCTTTCATAGGATAAATTTTTCTTGGCAAAACACCTTGCTTAAATCTTTTTTCTTCTTTCGTAAAAGTAAACGTATTAAAATACGAAAACTGTCTTCGTGAATGTAATTAAGTAATTGTGCTACTTTTTGTTGAATCATCTTTTTAATTACTTCTGAGGCTACCAAATAATTTTCAAGCTTTTTTGTCTCCACAGCTTCCAATTTTCACCTAGGTTACCGGTCATCTGCATCGGCATGATACCCTGATAATCACTCATTTTTAATTTGATTAGTATTTTACGTACTACGTAAAGCACACACTTTAGTATAACAACTATTCTATCAACGCACGACCGACTGCACCATCTTATCACTTTAAACACTTCGAGTATAATGTTTATTTATGTTAACAATATAAGTATATATACAACAGTCCCTTTTTAGTGTAAATGCCAGTTTCTGAGTTTTTTTTTGTTGAGTACAAGTTCGTTTACAGTAAACCACTGATTTGCTTTATCTTCCATTTCAAGTTCCCATTTATCCAACTCATTTATATCCTTCAAAGGAATGCAACACTAAACTGCAGCGTCTATTTAACAAACAGAAAAACACCAAAAACTTTACTCGGACACGTGTTTCAATAGCTGCTATCATCATCAGCGAACCGTTTTTTGGTGCAGTTTTTCTGTTTGTTTCATTTATATCCTTGTTTTTTAATTAATGGTTGTGTCGTCTGCATAAAGTATCGTATCGATATTCCTCATGTAGGCAAGAAGTTTATCAGATGACGTCGCAGCTCCTTCAGCAGCGTATCGGGGAGCGTAGCGGTATCCGCTTACGTTCGCTGAATGCACCCAATGGGCAGCGGATGTAATAGTTGCGGAACTGTTAGAAATCGTCTAATTTGGTACCGCTACTTCCACAACATGTTGCGGAGCGGTCGCCATTTTTGATAGCGGATTTTGTTTACGCTACTTGAGGTGAACACACGGTGAGGGGTTCGTCCTCACTGAGTGTACGTGGCAAACGACCATGACAATCGACAAAATAAGTCGATCGACGTGTCGATTTGTTTTCCATCGCCTGTCGGTAAACATCAAAGAGCAGTCGATCGATATTAGTGTGTTGAGTGTTTTCGACGTTTGACATTCGACAAACTGTTTTAACCATCTTGTTGACATCGTAGTATTCGTGTTTTTGTGGTATTCGTTAGAAGAAATGGAATGGGAGCAAGATAAAGTCATGAGCCTTTATCGAGACATATAAACTTATTTAAATTTATGTTGTCAAACAATACATTTTAACATATTTCGTATTGCCACGGAACTTCTCCTTCGGGTGTCATAAAATAGTCTTTAAGGTGTTTCTCACTTGTTGGGCATGCAGTGCACTTCGTCTGGGTATTCTGGGTAAATCTGCTAAGCCAGGGTGATTATCATTTCTCCAAGCTCCTGGAATAACGTCTCTTGAATTAGAGCAATCAGAATCGAATGTTCCAGGAGGGTTGTAAATGGTTTTAGATGCACTTTTCTAAGAAAATTGTGCAAGTAACATCCTGCTAACGTCACCTTGCAAGCGGTTTGGGGGTTCCAATAGCAATGGTTTACGAAATATTCTAAATACGTTAGATATTAAGCCAAACACATTTTCTGATATTCTTCGAGCCCTGCTGAGGCGATAATTAAATACTCTTTCGCTAGAACCTTTAGTGTGATTTCTGCATATGGTTTCATTATATTTTTGACAAAGGAAATGCATCGTCTCCAACAAAAACATATGGGCTTTTAGTTCACTATTTGGGAGTTGATTTTCTTCAGGTAAATGCATTGTATTGTCCTCTAGAAGCTTATTAAATGTGGTACTACTAAACACGCCACCATCTGAAATGCGCCCTTGGCATCCCATATTAACGTAAATGAAGTTGTAATTTGCGTCAACTACGGCAAACAATACAATACTAAAAATCCCTTGTAATTGAAAAATTCACTGCCACTGTTTATTGGAGCCTGCAACGATATGTGTTTTCCGTCCATAGCTCTGACGCAGTTCGGAAAATTCCAACGATTGTGATAGTCTTCGGCAACGGCTTTCCATTCTGCTTCGTTTTTAGGCATCTGAAATAAAAAAAGTAATTTTAATATTTTTAATTTTATTTTTCAATCTTTAAACTGAAAACAGTTACAACAGTAGTAAAATAAAAATATTTATATTACAGATTTCATCGGTAATGGATGCCGTGGACGATGCCAACGATGTGGATACCACTGATGACCTTGAGAACACGCAACATTCCATTTTAAATGATGAAAACAACAGCTCACAAGACTCTACGATGAGTAACTCACAGGCCAATAATGTTGAAAAGCAAAGGACAATGTTACTCCAAAAAACAGTTCAAGTCTCCAACTCTTGCTCATGTACCATCAAGGAAAAGAAGATCCGATGACTCAATGGTCAATGAAGCATACGAAGCAATGAAGCAAACATTAGCTGCAAAAAACCAAAGGATGTGTTCACCATATGTGGCGAAGAAGTGGCTGTGACATTAAGAAACTTGCCTACTACTTATGCTCAAGCTATAGTGCAACACAAAATAAGTACACTTTTGTTTGAAGCAAAATTGGGAAATTATAATTATCCCGTAGCACAACAACCACAGCAGCAGGCTCCTCAGGCTCAGCATCAGCACTATTATCCTCGGTCTCAGCAACAGCACTATTATCCTCTGTCTCAGCAATATAATGGCAGGTCTACAATTGGTATCTTCTTTACAAATTTTTGGCCCGATTTTTGTAATAAATATTCAAATTCACTTTCCGATATTCGAAAAAATTTCTAAATCCACCATTACACCTGTATTCAAGGCTCAGTATGTTGACATCATCTTTCCTTAAATCCTCTATCAAATCGCTAGCATTGTATCTAACTCTACTTCGCAGGCTTGGTCGAACCCAAAATCTTCTTTTACGGGGAAGTTTTCTTTTGGCGATAATAATATATGCGGCACAAGCAACTAATGCGTCATCTTCGTCTGACATCTTGATTTCGACTGATCGACAAACATTTCTGTCGATCTGGTGGACAGATGCAGTTTTGTCGACTTGTTAATCAACAACGTCGATCGACAGAGTCGATCGACAGTGTCGACTCAGTGAGGACGCAGCTTAACGTCGCAACTGCTCTAGTAGTGTGTCGGGAGCGTAGCGGTATCCGCCTGTTCTCTGAATGCACCCATTTTACACTTGACCATTCGATTTGAATTTTCCAATTTTTATATATATAAATTAATTACGCTTTAAGCAATCCAATATTAGTTATTTATTTATTATTTATTGACTATAGTTTCAACAAAAATTTTTGAGTCATCTTCAGAATACTAAAATATTTTTTATACAAACGTTAAAATGACATTTGGTTTTCATGAAAATTTAGAAAAACATAAATTGGTTTGTAATATAAGTTTTTTTTTAAATATAAACTAAGTATGTAAAATGTTTGAATCTGGAGTTAATTAAATTAATATTAAGGACATAAAAATTCTGTTAGATAATTTAATGTAAGATCGTCAAAATTTGTTTGATCATTGATTATTAAATTTGGATTTGTTGTTTTAATGTATATTATTTCTAATTTATCTAAAATTTGTCTATTATAATTAGTTATTTTAAAAGGATGTATGAGTGAATGATTTAAATGTTTATGTTTGTTTTGGATAATGTGTTTAGCGAAAGTTGATTTAATTGCATCTAAATTATAAGAATATTTTTGTGGTTGTTTAAGATATCATCTTAGATGTTCTGTTAATCGAATTGTAAAGTTTCTTTTAGTTTTACCAATATATATTTTGTTACAAGAGCATAGTAGTTGGTATATGCCGCTTGATTCAAGACTATTATTTATATTTAATTTTTGTGAAAAAATGTTATCTAAATTGGTAGGAGCTTTGAAGACAAATTTATAATCAGTTAATTTATTCAGATCTTTAATTATGTTAATAAATTCAGGAATAAAAGGAATTGAAGTGTATTTATTTTTGGTTTTTCATTAATTGGAATTAATGTTGTTAGATTTTTTGTTTAGATTTTTGTTTTTCTCGCACTTATTTACACTTTTTACGTACTAATACTTAATTATTTACAGAGATGATGGTTGGATCGCGTTTCTGAGCTTATGCAAAGTCTTACAACTAAAGACTCGTCTAAATGTGGTTTATAAAATGAATTTAAAATTTTAAAAACATCCGAACCTACATCGATTAACCAAGATTGTTCATTTTCAAGAGCAATAATTTTATTCCAACGACAAATGTAGGACGATAAACCACTGAACATGGACACATTTTTTTCTGATAATTTTTAAATAAAAGTTTCACAAACAAATTATTGTAATATTTTTTATTATAAGTTTTTGATAAAATCAGTAAAGTTATTTGTTAAAATTTAAAAAAATTATCTCGCAAACCAAAGAAAGTGTATTTGTCAGAATTGTCGTATTTAAATAATTATTTCCAGTAGTAAGTAGATTACTACAACATTCTAATAACAATCGCAACAATTTTCTATTGTAAAAAAAACAATTGATAGAAATTACTACGTATTTAACTTTGATCTGATTTATTTTTAAGTTTGTTACTGAATATCTAAAAAATAATTAATAACTGTATCATGAAATACAAAATAATGAGCGAGCATCTGTTAAAAAAAACCATTGAATACTTTAAAATAACTTTATGTATAAAGATTTTAATTATTTTTTTATCAATAGGATTTTTGTTAAATATACAATTTAAATATAGAGTACGTTGTGAATACAGTAAATTAGTAATTGCAGCACGTTATTGGTAAGAGAAGCACGTAGCTGATAACAGTACCTCGGTATATTTTTCCAAACCACGCATTTTGTTTACTATACTTATATAATGCATGAACTTACTAAATTATGCATCTACCCGTATAGTATGTATCTATTACCCAACATAATTATTTTTCCACGAGGCTACAACATTTTATTGTATAAAAGAAAGAAAAGAATTTGTAAGAGTCACGTTCTCATTAAATAATAGCATACACGTTTCAAAACAAAAAAATTCAAAGCTACAACTAAAATTAGTTACTTAAAAAAACTTAAACCTAAACAATTAATCATTTTTTTTACTACTCAACTGAGTTAGTAAACACACACGGTCAATAATATATTAGTAGTAATAAATATACAGGGTGTCTGTAAAGGTCTTTACACAAACCTACCACATATACCATGACAAAAATATGCCGATTTAAGTAAACTTACCATAGTCTAAAGTAGCTTAGTTTGGGCGCTATGAACACAAATAATGTCACAAAACTGTTCAAAGTGTTCTCCATTTACACGCGTACAAAGATTTATACGATGAAGGAAATTAAATTGCACTCTTCGCAAAATTTCATTCATTTATAGCATGTTGAATACGTTGCCATAGTTCTACTTCATTAGCCACAGGCGTTTTCTAAACCACGTACTTAAGATGTCCCCATAAGAAAAAATCAGCTGGTGTTAAGTCTGGAGAACGTGGTGGCCAATTTACAGGAGCGTTATTACCTCTCCCTATCCATTTGTTTGGGTATACTAGATGTAAGTAATTTCGAATATCAACTGAAAAATGTGGCGGGGCTCTATGGTGCATGTACCACATATATCTCCGAAGTTGTAGAGGTAACTCGTCTAACAAATCTGGCAATGTGTTTTGTAAGAACTGCAAGTAGATGGCTCCCGTTAATGTTTGAGGAAGAATAACAGGACCAACAATAAAATTGGCAATTATTCCAAACCACACATTAAGTTTAAATTAAATAAATTAGAATAATAGGTAATATTCTCTAGAGCATAAACATTATGCAAATGCTTTAGAGCAACAAAGGTCAAAATTATGCACTATAATGAGGTAAATAATAGGTCTAAATTGCTTGGCAGCACATAAATTAACTTATTAAATTATTTTAGAAAGATAGACCACTCCAGATAAGGTAAGAATATAATTTAATATGTTGTAAATACGCTTGGTTCACCATATTTGTTTAGTAGGTAACATTACGTGAATGACCTTATAAGATAAAAACTAAAAACTTTTATTTTTGTTTCAGGTAGATGCTGCAGCTTACGACCCCTGACAACGATTCCCAACAAAAATTTTCCAAGGACCTCTTCATCCAGTAAAATAAAAAAATTTCTTGTTCTTTAACACCCCCCTTCCATCCCCCCGCCTTAATGCTAATGAGCTAGATAAGCTAATATAATACAAATACATGGTTGGTACCATGCCATATTACTGTCCAAGTATCTGAAAAAAGCCAAATTAAGAGTTTTTATTTTTGATTGTTTTAGAAGAAAACAAGTTTGACATTTTGAGAAAAAATATGGAGTTTATTTATTATTCAATTTTGTTTTTATTGTTATTGTTAAAAATATGTGAAAAAATAAATAAAAACTAATGTTATACAAGTCATGATTTATTGTGGAGTGTGCCCATCAGTACACAGGCTAGTTTTAATTTTTAGTTCCTAATGAGATAAGTTGAATCTGACCTTTGTGTCCATTTTTGTGACAAATGGTAATGTTAACCGAATGACCTTCCATCGTCAATAATTCACACTGTCTTACAAAACCTTTTAAATTGCATGTGTTTTGATTTGCATGAAGTTTTGATCTGATTCGATAAGCAAACCTGGTAAATTTCGCGGTTTTCGCGATTTCGGCGGAAACCGCGAGGGCAATCGCGAAAATCAAACGTTCGTGAACTATTCTGAATCGACCTGAAGAAGTGTGTAAAATTTCATTCCAATCAGACTAACGGTTTAGGAGGAGTTCGAGGACAAACAAATAAACACACACACACATTCATTTTTATATATTAGATGTGTTCGTTTACTTTCATTGAAATTATTCAAAAATTGTAGAAAGATGGTAAGTATGATTTTATTTGACAAAATAATATTTTTCAAAAAACAAGCATTTACGTTTTCTTTAAGTAGGTAGAATATTCTACGTCACTGGTTGAACATTAGTAGAAAGAGTATGCCGATTCAACATCAAAGTTACATATTCACTGTACATTCGCTCGGTACACAAGTACATGAAGTAATTAGTCTCTGTACATTGTGCTAATTATGCAGACGTCAAGTGCATAGTACACAAGTACATGAACTAATTGATCTCGGTACATTGTGGTAATTATGCAGGCGACAAGTACATAGTATGCAGGTACATAAAGTAATTGGTCTCTGTACATGTGGTAATTGCTCTCGGTACACTCTGTACACTGGTATATGAATGCATAATTGTAATTGGTCTCTGCACACTGGTATATGAATGCATAATTGTAATTGGTCTCTGTACATGTGGTAATTGCTCTCGGTACGCTCTGTACACAGGTATATGAATGCATAATTGGTGTAAACATGTGCATGTCTTATGGGTGTACATGGTGTACCGAGAGCAATTAGTTCATGTACAGAGATTGCGTAATTTGAGGTGGTTTTTTTGACGCCCGCCTCCCTGATGGTGTAAAATGGTCGCCCTTAAGCCTCGCCATCTTGTGGGTGTTGTATAATTGTTAATTAAAACCGCTACTTACACTTAAGGAATGATTGTTCATTTATTATGTATTTTGGACCCCCGTAATGGTATACAAAATAAGAATTGACCTTAAATGTTTAAAAAAATTAAACGTAGAATGTGAGAATACAATAGAAAGATTGTGGGTCAGGTAATAAAAACGACCCTTCGCATAGGACTTAAGACGGCGGTGTTAAAGGTGCGCACCTGTTCATCTTACTCATTTAAAATAAAATTTAAGCAAATCAATAAAACAAAGAACGACCGAAAGAATATTTCTATACCTTTCATTTTTAGATTTACACACACAATAAAGTATTCAATTTCTATTTTAAATTATGTATTGCTGTAATTATTATTAATTATTATTACCTATATTACTCATGTTCTTCGAATTATTTCTTTGAGCATATTAATATAGGTAAATGCATTTATTTCCGATGCATCTAAAAGAATGCGATTGGCCGTGAATGAAGGGTTATAAAAAGTTTGTATGAATTAAGAATCAAAATATAAATGAAATTGAAGGTCAAAATGTGCTTTCTATTCTTTAAAAG
The DNA here is from genome assembly GCA_030710515.1 of Abscondita cerata. Classification (NCBI taxonomy): domain Eukaryota; kingdom Metazoa; phylum Arthropoda; class Insecta; order Coleoptera; family Lampyridae; genus Abscondita; species Abscondita cerata. The sequence continues at coordinate 23,203 of JALBCR010002674.1, read as the reverse complement.
ATTAATAACGAGATTATTAAATTTACTGTATCATTTAAAATTAAACTTTGGCATCGTTCAATAATAGTTAAAATAAAACTAGCCGGTTAAGCCCGTTTGCTACCTGCGTTAGAAACCCTATAAACAGGGTTGAATTTTCGCTATCTTCCTTCTATATGTTAGATACACGTTTCATAAGAATTTTTAAAAATATGGAAGCGGTAAAAATCAGATATTTAAACGGGAATTATAAACATGACTGTAATTTTACCGCAGTCAATTCCACCGTACAACTTAAATTTATTGATGTGTTTAAAGTGCGTCAAAATATGTGACTCAAGTCGGTTTTCGTTGTTACGTCGCTGAAAAGTTTCTACAAGAAGTTCTAGCCCTTTTTAACACATTTGGTTTCTCTCTTACAACAAACTATGGCATATAGTAAATCAAAGCATGTGGTGTGGTGATTTGTACTAGCCAGGTAAAATAAGGGATCATTCAACAGAATGCGACAAATGCGATGGGTCACGATAGATTACAATTTTCTGGTTTTTTTTATGACAAGCGCAACTTGTTTGTAATATGTAAATCGCGTTAATTGCCTATTAAAGAATGTAAATTAAGTATACACTTTAGCATCATAACTTTGTTAATTCCAATAATGTATATGATTTGTTGGTGTAAAATACAGATAAAGCGTTAAATAAATCCAATCATGATTTTAAATATCGAAACTTTTGTAATAACTCTAAAAACATATGTATCAATAGGTTTTTATTGTTGTTGGTAATTTATAGACTGATTCTCCAAAACAGGGTGTTGACTTAACGTTTTAATAAAACCATATTCGCTACAATCAGCCCTTTGTAAGTGTAAATTTTACTCACCAGAAGCGTTATTTCTAATCTTAGCATCAAGATGACCCCCGTATTTTTGAAAAATCGTTGTCGAATGACAAATTGCATTCTAATAAGACATATATTGAAACAAAAGTAATAATTGATATACCTTCATACAATTAATAACGAAGACATCAGATAGAAGAAGAACATTAATTAATTTTAACTGAAATGAAACCGAATTCGGTAACACCGAAAATGGTGTAGTGTGGTAGACTGAATGGATGTAAGATGGATGCGGAACAAGATGGCTGTCAAAAAGATGGCCGCAACTAAACCAAATTAAACCATGTCTCGACAGGTTCTCTGCAAGTTGGAACTCGAAATTCTATCCTTTTTTTGTCGCGTTTTGTTCATCTCTTACCCGTGGAATATGTAGATGTTCATTTCTCACCATCCCTACATCGAAATAAATTATTGCAAAGTTTTTGATATTTTTCGACATTGAAAACTAAAACTATGGAAAAATGTTTAATATTATAGGACGTTTGATACGTTATATTAGATGATAAACAATTATTAAAAACATAGTAAAATTCTCTTCGAATAACGTTTGATATGCAAAGTTTTTGATGTTTTTGGCATTAAAAATTTAAACCTGGAGAACAAATTAATTGGTGATAATGCAAATAAGTATGCTTCATAGAGATTTTGCCTGTTAGATTGTTGATAAAAGATAAAAGAAGTTGGGTTTGATGTCTATCACATTGTCTAATTCCGTCTTCAATAAAATGATGCATATATATCGATATCCGTTAAGAGCTAGCTCTAAGCATTATCTATGTATTCGTATGGCACATCTTTATTATTGTATTACGATGTAAGTGTTTTGTATGATGCTTGAGAAGATCAAAATAAACCTGTATAGCGCGGTGGAGAAACCGCATAGTCACCCAAAAGAGAGATCAGGAACGGTAATAAGTTCTTAGCAAGGGCGATTTGGAACTTATTTTAGCCTTGTTGTCTTTTCCAAATCATCCAACTATTGTTTTGTAACCTTTTATATGCAGATCTGGGTATGAAAATGCGAAATACAACGCTTAATGATTTCGAAAATCCTTTATAAATCGGCAAATAAGTCAGTATGTATTTGGAAACCTGTACATATAATTTTAAATCATCTGTAAAAAGAGTATGATCAGATGCCTGCTATATCTTTGATAAAAAATCAAAAACAGAAGAGTGGTTAATTTGACACTTGACCAACTTTAGAATTGGAGAATATCGAACGAGATGAATAATTGTTAAATGTCACATATTGGTGGTGGTTGATAAGATATGAGCGAAAGAATAACCGTAGTGAGCTATGAAACACATAGGACTTCATTTTAACAGGAAGAATGTTATGTGGAATATGATCAAAGACCTTAGCTATACCCAAATAAACAATCTGTACTTGGTCTTGCGGGTTGAGTTCTTATCAAATTGTGAAAAACAAGCACGATTGGTTGTGGTAGAACAACGAGGCGGAAAACCATGTTGATTAGACGAAATATCTTGAAAAATACTTTGATAAATTATGTTGTATAACAACATTTCGAAAACTTTGCCAAAATTGAACACCAAATTTTTTTTTTTTTTTTTTATTTTGTTTTTTTTTTTTTTTTTTTTTTTTTTTTTTTTTTTTTTTTTTTTTTTTACGCTATTTATTGTATTTAGTCCACTTAGATTTACTATTAATGTTAACGTATATGCTTGGGACAGGATTTTTCGATAAGAGCTGTCATACAGTTTACCATTATCTTTCACATGTCTTGATAAAGGTCCAACTTTTCGGCTCGAAACGTCGACAAACTAAAAGGCCATGGTTATAGATGCATGTCACATCCTCTCCAAAGTCAGACCCGTAAGTGTCTTCTGTGTCGTCCGATCCCCTGTGAAATTCCTATGACATTGACTCAACTCTCAAAGGTACAGCTTTTAATGAAAAATATTTTTTAATTTCACCAGCATAAATTCAATTTCTTATGAAACCCTTGTTCGGATTCTTTTTTCTAAAACATGCTCCTTTTATCGTAATGGCGTTTTCAAACATGCTGTTTTTGTTGCTTTTGTCCACTTTTCGGAAACGATAGTTTTCTGAAATAATTTCACAAAACACTACTATAAACATGTCATTTGTTTTTGCATTAAGTCAAAACTCCTTTTGACCTGAAACATTATGGTCAAAATCTAATCAGATTTGTACTATTATCACATGCAAAACACATACTGTAAGACAACATAAAATGCCGGCTGTTGTAACACAATCTTTAAAGCTTTGGCGCGCATCGTAGCGTTCTCTTTTCTCATCTTTATTAAAGTTATTGTTAAACTTCTCGGAATTGACGTTTGTATGATTTAAATAATTGTATACTTCTGCAAATATTAACACCATTACGCTGAAACACCCAAAATCGGTAGAGAATAGGCAGCGGGTTCTAAAACATCACTTACTTACCTCTGTCCAAGAAGGATCGCAATTTCTTTTTAACCCGTTGTTTTTGCATATACTGTTTCATTGTTTGTACGTGATAGTATCATCGTACAGAGTGTTACAAGAAAAATTCTCCTAAGTATTGAATATTCTCCATAAAGTTGTCAATGTATCCATGTAGGATTAGAGAATCTGTATACGACAATTTATAATAGAAATCATATATCACATGTTGTATAGCGTGGTGACGAAACCTTATAGTCACCCAAGAGAGATCAGGAACATTAATAAAGGGTGTTTTTTTTCCTATCTGCAAACTGTCATATTTGTTAAAAACCCTTCCATCGCTGCAAGATAACGGTATACAGTGAGGACGAAAAGTCAGCCCCCCCACCCTTTACTTTTGTCAATTTGAATTTAAAAAGCTCAAATTCACACAGTGTACACAAAAAATTGAGTTCTTTCATATGGTACTCATTACAAATGTGACAGCTCAAAATTGTTTGAGTAGGTTTCATAACCTCAAAAATCTTAAATTAGAGTAGGGGTCGAGTGGGGTCTCAAACGAAAGCTTATTTAAATTTGCATACAGCTATGGGGTTTAAAAGCAAAATAATCAACTTATTGCTAGCTGGCAACAAGAAAACTTTAAAGAGTTTTCGGCTTAGTAAATTAAATAAGCAGGCGTGCTCCTATTCCATATCCATGGCAACATTGGTAACCATATGAACGGTCAATATTTAAGACAGCTTAGTTTGAGAAGTACATATTTAAACGTAGTTTAAAACGTCAAACAAGTATCATTCGTATCTTGTTATTAGAATTCTTAACTATGCAAAGAGAATTAATAGAAAAAGTTGAAGCCATTACAATCTTCGGAGAAGCAAATCGAAATTGTATGCTTGTATAATGCTAGGTTTACTGACCGTCAAATCGATCGCAGATATTACAGGAAACTATTGTCAAAATTCATGGAATCTGGTAGCGTTTCGCATAAAAACGTTCAGGTCGTCCTTCTATTTCCGAAGAATTGCAATTGAATATTTTGGCGAGTGCTGTTGAAAATCTCACTGCTACCACAAATTTTATTGCGGAGCAGCAAGGTAGTTGTAAGAGTACAGTTAAAAAGTATTTAAAAAAAAAACAGGTTTCATGCGTACAAACTTAAATTTGTACATGAAATTAATGAAGATGATCCTGACAGACGAATGGAGTTTTGCGAACAGATAATAAATAACATAAGAGAAGAACCTGATTATTTGGGCCGCATATGTTTTTCTGATGAATGTACATTTTTTCTAAATGGAGAAGTTAACAGGCAAAATGTGAGGTACTGGTCGGACACTAATCCTCATCAGTTTAGGGTTACTAGCACTCAGTACCCTCCAAAGGTGAATGTTTGGTGTGGGATAATGGGGGACATATCATTCGTCCGTATTTTCTGGAAGGAAATTTGACTGGGGAAATTTATCTCCAATTATTAGAAAGGCAAATATTTCCAAGAATACAAGAAATCGCTCAAGAAAATCCAGAATTCCATAGAGTAACTAGCTATCAACATGGTTAATTCTCAATTTATCATTATTTTTTAGGATATTATCTTTCAACAGGATGGAGCTCCCGCTCATTATTATTTAAATGTAAGAGACTATCTCGATAATAATTTCCCAAACCGGTGGATTGGTCGAAGAGGTTTTTAGAGTGGCCTGCCTGATCACCCGATTTAACCCCATTAGATTTTTTTATGGGGTTATTTAAAGTCAAAAATTTACAAATCTGAAGTGCAAACAATAGAAGAGTTGCGTTTTAGAATAACTGATCAATGCAGACAAATTAATGATGAAGTTTTAAGGAATGTACGTAGAGAAACTGAAGAAAGGTTGTATCATTGTCTTGGAAGTCGCAGGCGGTCGCTTCGAGCATCTGCTTTAATAATAGTTTTAGTTAGTTTTCTGATGTCAACCTTACTTTTTTTGTTCTGTTTAAAGTAGTTTCCATAGAAACAACAATAATATTACTTGACACTAATGCTTTTACCGGCATGGCGTTTTTCATTTTATTTTAAAGCGTTTTAAGATTTTACTCCAAAACTTCACAGTTGTATGCAAATTTAAATAAGCTTTCGTTTGAGACCCCACTCGACCCCTACTCTAATTTCAGATTTTTGAGGATATGAAACCTACTCAAACAATTTTGAGCTGTCACATTTGTAATGAGTACCATATGAAAGAACTCAATTTGTTGTGTACACTGTGTTAATTTGAGCTTTTTAAATAAAAATGGACAAAAGTTAAGGGGGCTGAATTTTCGTCCTCACTGTATATGATCATAATCACGGTCCAACCATAGTGTTTGAAACCATAATTTTACAAGTTCGTGCTCAATAGCAGTGTTTTTTCACATTTTATCGAATTAATTCTATCCTATAAAAACCTTAGGTGTGGCAGGTGATGCAATAGATGTTATTGTGGAAAATAAGGAAAGGTATATCACATTCTCGAAACAAAATCTGGCTGAAAAAAAATATAAATAGGAAATTACGAAATAAATATTTGAAAATGTGTGGCTTCCTTTCGTTTACCATGTGCCGAGGTGTTGTCAGTGGAACGTTGCAACTGTGTGTAGGCTACCTGTCAACATGTCTATCAACATTGAAGGTGAAGTCAACATTGAACGATTTATAGACGAGGTGAAGATAAGAGAGTGTTTATGGAATTCTGCCGCAGAAACGATGGAAAAGTACTGTTTGTAATTAAAGTATAATGAACCGAAATGTACAATCCGCGTGGAACCGTCTGCGGGAAGATGAGGAAGATTCAAGTGAATGCGACAGCCCTTTATCCCTGCAAAGTCCTGAAGTATACTCACTGAGAGACACCGACAACAACTTTTCTGAGGGAGATTTTTAAAAAGGACTTATTTTCTTAAATGTTCCAGTTACGTTAAATGAGCTGTCCTAAGTTTTTGTTAATTACAAACGATAAATTATAATTTTTCCTTTGATGCTTCGAAGTAAAATGTTATAAATAATTGTAATGATGGTACTTACAGCAATGTGATTGCGAGCATCTCTTCAACTGAGAAGTTCAATCTTTGGAGGGTTGTGTCGTTCTTCTGTCGAACTTTCACCGTTAGTTCATCAAATGACGCCACTGACATTCTAAAATAATTGAAAAACTTGTCCCCATCTTCCCTCAGAAGTCCATACAAGTTTTGAACTGCACCGTCAACATTTCGAACACGATTTATAGGGTGCACTGCCCAACGTCGCCTTCTACGTTTATTCTTTTTCAATATATTATTATAAGCATAAAAAATCACACAAGAATTCATCCCAACTACCTTGTAGCAAATAATAAATGATAAACGTAGGCAGCATTGACGTTCCCTTCCACAGTGGAACGCCGCAAACCGCTACCGCAGTGCATAAAAGCTCCCTTAATTGTATGTGATTTTCGCGATTTATTGATTCTTTCGTTTCGAGTTTGTTTGGTTTCTGTTTGTTTGTTATGGAGGTTTTGGTATAAATATTTCATTTTTTCTTTATGATCAATTACATAGTTTTCCTAAAAATGTTTGTCGTATTCTAAATCACAAGGGTTTCGAGACTCAGTATGATCAAATACAATCTCAAATGGGGTCTGAGTGAATCGAATGGTTATAAGCTACTATACAGTATTGAATTTTTCTTGTTTCTGGTATGTTTACAAGTAATCTATAATGTTCTAAAATAGTTGAGTGCAAACGTTCTACTACAGAGTTTGACTGATGATTGTACGGTGTGGTCACATGTAAATTAATTTTATGAAGTTCAACAACATTTTTCAGTGGTTGTTTATTAAACTCGCAGTCTACAATTAGAGTATGTGGCGTAGTAAAAGTGGTTATAAAATAAAGTAGTATGTCTGTCACATCTATAAGATTTCCTGATTTTAAATGGTAGGCTTGAGCAAATTTTGAAAGAGCATCTATTACGGTGAGGTATTTTTGGCCACTTATTTGAAATATGTCCATATGCACCAAATGTAGTGGACAATTACAAGTAGGCGTTAAATTCAAAGGTTGTTTTACTGGATGTCTCTCATATTTGTTTCTTTTGCAAATTTGGCAGTTGTCTAGGTAATTTTTTATATCATTCCCGATAGTATTTTCTTTCTAATATTCGGTTGCCTCGGGGATTCCTCTATGGTTTGTTTTACTTTCATGATAATTTTGGATTTGCGTAATTCTTTCGTCTTTGTCTGTAACATAAGTAACCTGAGTCATGCATCTATAAAATTTGGGGGTATTACTGTTTGATATAGAAATTATATATTTGGAAAATTCGTAATACGAGGATGTATTGATATCTAGTTAGCCTAGACCAGTTCCTTGCATAAACAAAATATTGCGTTACCATAGCAACGAACAATAACTTATTAGAAGTGTCAGTGTAAAGTTTGACGTCAAAAATTAAACCAGAGTCACGCAATAAATTAAATGAAAAAAGATGTCCACCGAAATTGTGAAAATCGAAAAATTGGAGTATCGAGCCATCATCAAGTACCTGTATTTAAAAGGGTTAAGAGGTAAGCAGATTTACGAAGATATGCTTAATACCCTTGGTGATCAATGTCCTTCGTATGCGACCGTCAAAAATTGGAATGCAAGCTTCAAAAGAGGTAAATTTTCCATTGAGGATGATGACCGATCAGGAAGGCCAGTTTCTGTGTCAGTCCCCGAAAATATCGATGCAGTTCATGACATGATTTTATCAGACCGCCGAATTGGGCTAAAACGCATATCTGAAGCATTGAATATTTCATACGAACGCGTTCATCATATGGTTCACGTCAATTTGGACATAAGAAAAATTGCTGCAAAATGGATCCCCAAATGTTTGTATGTTGACCAAAAGCGTGCAAGGATAGAAGCATCGCGTTCAATCTGTGCTCGATTTGATCGATCTGGTTCTCTAAGACCTAAGAAGTTTCGTGTCCAAAAATCTGCTGGAAAAGTTCTTGCTTCAGTATTTTGGGATTGCCATGGAGTAATCATGATTGATTTTTGGATAAGGGTAGAACAATAACTGGAGATTACTATTCGACATTACTGACCACTCTACAGGAAAATATTAAAGAGAAAAGACGCGGAAAACTATCCAAAGATGTTTTGTTTTTGCAGGACAACGCCCCTGCACACAAATCTCATGTTGCCATGCAAAAATTCGTGATTTAGGGTTTGAATTACTAGAACACCCCCTTATTCATCCGATTTGGCTCCGTCCGACTATCACCTCTTTCCTCAACTGAAAAAAAGTTTAAAAGGTCGTACATTTTCTTCCAACAAGGAGGTAATAGAATCTGTGGAGGTCTGGTTTGCAGAGCAAGAAGAAACATTTTTTTTGAAAGGTCTAGAGACGTTGCAGGTTCGCTGTAATAAATGTATCCAATTAAGAGGAGAATATGTTGAGTAATAAAATATTTTGACATTGAAATTTTGTTTGGTTCTATAGTAGGCTAAGAATTTTTCAATATATCCTCGTATAGTAAATCGGCGAGGAAGTAACACTGATAATTTACATTAGGTAAACAGTGTTCTATTAGTAGGTCGTTGAATTTGCTTTGTTTGTTCGAGTATCAATAAATTCAATTTGATTTGGGAAATGTTGAAGAAGTTTTTCACCAATGGGTATAGAGGGAGTAGATTCCTCTTGTGTGTATGAAGTGTCTGTAATCGAATGGCCATGTTCGTTATTTTGTTGCGTTTCTATTAAATCGGTAATGTCTGGTGATGATCCGACGGGAATTATACTACATCTATCAATTTCCGATTCTGGTATAATGTTATCGTCAGGTTTACCAACATTTAGGGGACAAATGTATATACGCAAAAGTGCGTCAGCTACTTTGTTTGTTTTGCTAGGTAGATATCTAACTTCCAAATTGTATTCTTCTAACTTTAGTGACCAACGGGTCAACTTAGAGTTTGGCTCTTTAAGGTTTCTTAGCCATACTAAAGGTCTACGATCAGTGTACAATATGAATTTTACTCCATGGGGGAAATTGTTTACAACAATGGCCAAAAGCTCGCGTTCAATAATCGAGTATCTTTGTTGGTTGGTTGATTTTTGAGCTTGTGAAAGTAGCGCTCCTAGTGCATATTTCAATGCGTCTGTAGTTAATTCAAATATTTTATTAAAATCAGGGTGTTGCAATATAGGCTCATTCATTAGTATATTTTTTTGTATGATTGAAAGCTTTTATAAATTCTGGAGTATGTGTAACATTATTGTCCTTTTTTAGCCCCTCAAAGGAAAGGAACACCAACTGCAGCGTCTATTTAACCAACAGAAAAACACCAAAAACTGCACCAAAAACTTTACTCGGACAGTGCTGGCTGATGATGACAGCTTAGCTGTTGAAACACGTGTCCGAGTAAAGTTTTTGGTGTTTTCCTTTTTTAGGCACTGTGTCATAGGTTTTGTAATATAAGCAAAATCTTTAATAAATTTACGATAAAATCCTAATAATCCAAGATAGCTTTTAATCTCGTTTTTTGTTTTGGGTAAAGCAAAGTCCGTTATTAAGTAATTTTGAAGGGTCAAGACTGATACCGTTTGATGCTATTATGTGTCCTAGATATTTGACAGATTTGTGTAAAAATTTTGATTTATCAAGTTGAATCTTGAGATTTCTATGTCTACATCTTTCAAAAATATTTTTTAATCTTAATAAATGATCTTGCAGTAAGGTTGAGTAAACGATAACATCGTCGAGGTAGACCAAACATTGTGTGGGTGTTAGACCTGTGTAAAGAAACCGACAATGTCATAATTCAAATTTTCCGCCGAGAAAGAATTATCTCACAGCATAAAATTTGCATCGTCAAGAACAGACGTCGTGCGCACCGCCCCACTTAATACTACCCCCATGCAACCGCTGCCCACTCTTCCGCTCGAGATAAAGCTCCCTATATAAGCGCGAGCGCAATGCCCAAAAAGGCACTTCTTATTAGACCTCTACATCTATTCCTAATCCGATTCAACTTCTCAACTTAACTCCGTTCGCATTCGCTCTGAATCTCAAACCCCGAATCTAAAACCTCCTAGAGCTATCCGCCAATAACTCAAAGACCGCTGCAAATGCTGATTTAATTTGGTACGGGCGTAGCAAACCCTTAACTCAAAGACCGCTGCAAATGCTGATTTAAGTCGGTACGGACGTGGTAACCCCTAACTCAAAGACCGCTACAAATGCTGATTTAATTCGGTACGGGCGCGGCAACTATTAACTCAAAGACTACTGCAGATGCTGATTCAATTCGATACCGGCGTAGCACAAAACTCTCTTGATCTTCCGAGAACCCCCTAAAAACAACCACCGTTACTAATCCGAATAGCTGGCATCTACTTACCCCGAACCCTAAGCACTGTGGCTGATCTCTTCGGTAGCAGCTGCTTTCCTCCGAAACCGTTCCATTTAGAACTCGCCGCTTTGTCTCACTAGTTAATATATTCGATAGCACTTCGTAGTAGGCGAGCTGGCAGACGCTGACCTAGGCGAAGTATCACCGCCACAAAATCGTCGTCAACACCGAGTACAGAACATACACGGCTCGCTCGCCAGACATCACCGTACGAGTACAACCACCAGGCATCCCGGGCACGTTGAGACGGACTTCCGTTGTTTGCCAAGTCGTAAGCCGCAATAATAAACTCCGTTGTGTATGCTATAACAAGCGAGTGCCGTAGACAGAAGTTCTAACCAATAAACTTAAAAGCAGGTGTAAACGGCCGCCAATGATAAATAATAATAACTTACCTGTTTGAGTGAGACACTAGCACCAGATATAGAAGCCACCCGAATCCGCAACCCGAGTCTTTGTTTAGATATAAATTCCGTTGTGTAAAAACGTGGAGATTCAACCGCCAACCGTAGTAGCCCGGCGCCGCATTCCGATTGGCCGTGTCTAAGCTGTCGCTATTTCAACCACGACTCACAAGTATCCCGCTTATTAAACATGAATTGTGAATAAATCCCCTGTATATATAATAACCACTAACGTTGTAAGTAATTGTAAATAGACGTCTTAAAAGTAAACCCTGAGCATTCTTTCTTCGCTTGAAGCTACCCGCGCGCAGAAAATAAATTTTCTTAGGTCACCGTTCCAACTACAAATATACCCGGTAGTCAGGAGCATAAAAGGTGCACGTTTACACCTGTAAGGACAGTGTTTATCATTCTTTGAAAAGTCGCTGAGCCGTTTTTTTAAACCAAAGGACATTCGTCAAAACTGAAAATGTCCCTCTTCTATGGAAAATGCTGTTTTTCTCTATCCTTATCTCCAATTTCTATTTGATGAAATCCTGAAGCAAGATCTAATGTAGTAAAATAATTCGCTCGGCTCAAATTGTCGAGCACTGTTTGGTTATTAGGCAATGGAAATTTATCTTCGATTGTATTTTCATTTAATTTTCGGTAATCTATGACTATTCGCCATTTTGTTTATCTGATGCGTCTACCTTTTTTGGGACAACCCATATAAGAAAATTATAACGGCTTTCTGACGGTTCAATTATATTTTCTAGTAACATTTTATTAATTTGATTTTTAACTTCTTCTTGATGCACATGCGGATAGCGATATGCTTTGGTAAAAATCGGTTTTTTGTTCTAATATGATGTTTTGTTAAGTTTGTGCATGATAATGGGATTTTCTCATGGTGAAATATTTCTTTGTAGTCGTAACATAAATTACTAAGTAATGTTTTTTCTTCCTGGTTCATATGTTCTGTACGTAAATTATCTTTTAAGTTTTTTAGAAGTAAGCTTTTTGTTTGTTCTCTTGTTAAGTTTTGATCGGTATGTTCATATTCATAATTATTGCTATAAACATCATTAGTACTATTAAATTTGTATTCTTTTTATTTATTTATTACTTTTTAAGAGTTGCAATGGCAAATGGCTAACAATTATGCTACCTATTCGTCCTGACGAACTAGAAATACAAGAATTATTATACCAGTTGCTTGCATACTTACAGAAGCATAGTTTTCTTGAATGTTCTTTTATTTTTTCAATTGGTTTGGTTTAAATTACTTTATCCTCAATGGATGGATGTTCTCGATGAACTGGTGTCGCAAATGGACGTACACTCATGAAATTTAAAACTTGGACACCACAATTTCTGTAAACAAAAGTTTGCACATTGTGAAGCGAGCTTAAGGGTATCATTTACAATTCTAACAGCAGGTAGTCTCAGCAGGGGTTATCTTATACAAGGACTGTAGAATGAATCATTACACTAAGCACGTTTTAGAAAATAGGTAATTTACGTTGCTTACTTAATTTTTTCTTTAAAGAATATATTTGAAGGTATCGCTAATTAAACACCATAGCTCGATTAATTATCGAATCAAAATTTTGTTTAGGAAATGTTTACAAAATAAAATTAGAAATAATTTTGATTTAAAAACGTCTACAAGCAATAACTTTTAAATTAAATCAAAAACTAAACATGGTTATTTGGGTTGACTGATTATTACTTATTTTTAAATAAATCTAACCTACTAATTATTGTAAGTTATTAAAAAAAATCATTAAACTCTCTATTCATAATATTTAGTCCTTACAAAATGTATATTTTATGACGTTTCATTTTTTTCTGTAGTTAATATAAAAAGTGAAAATAAAAACTAAGGCAATTCTTATTGTCAACGTATATATTTAGTTTTTTGACAAGAATTTATTACATAATTATAATTAAGATACCAAGTTATAGTTTAAAATTAAATGAAAACTTTTTTTTAAATAAAGGTATTACTATATAAATAAATATAAGAAATCAATAATGGGTGTGACCTCCATTATTATTGATACATTCTTGGAGGCGTCTGCTCATTGACGCTATCAAGGTATCAATATAATTAATATTAATCGTTTCCCATGCGGTATCAATGGCTGCAATTAGTGCATTACGGTTTACTGGTATAAAATTTGGCCCTTGTTGTCTTCGGATAACAGCAAGTATTCGAGCCCAAACATTTTCGATAATGTTAAAATCTGGGCTTTTTGCTGGCCAGGGTAACAGCTCCAAGTTATTTGCTTGTATCCAGTTGCGCACAACCTGCAAGTATAGGGTCATCATATCCCGATAGTTAATTATCGAATGTTCCAAGAAAATATGTGTAAATAGTAAATGGAATCTACTAACGTAACGTTAATTATAGTTACATAACTCTCCTTTCATAAGATATAGTTCATATTAATATGCTTATTGTAAAGCTTCGTACACACCTGAACAACAAACCGAGGAACAAACAGAACAACGAACCGAACGGCAATCGGAACATTAATTTGGACGGTGCTACGTACGAATTTTAGAACAGATTCGCAAGTCCTGATTGTTCCACGAACGGTTTGCGGCGTTCCCGCAACTTGTCGGTTTTTCTCCGACATCAAAGAAAATGCGCGCGAATGCGTTTGCAGGTTTGAAAGATTTTAAACAAAGGGGAGAAAATGTTTGTGCGGATAATTAAATTTTTTTTTTTGTTCTCCTTTTGGGGGTTTGTTGTTTTTTTGGGAATTTTTTTGAATAGAAGAAAAAGTTTTTTGTTGTTAATTGTTTTAAAATGAAAGAAAAAAAATGTCCCTGTTTGCATTATTTGGGGAAATTAAAAAAAAAAAAAAAGGGAATAAATTTTTAATTTTACTTTGTGCGTAAAATTTGGTTGGTAACTTTCTCTGGTTTTCCCAATTTTCTTCTCAATAATAAATATATACAGTGTGTCCAAAATTCGATGCTCACCATTGGTATTTTGGAAACGGTAAGAGTTACAGGGTCGGTTAAATGGAACAATATGGAGGTATTTATCTTACCTCTTCAGACCTTCTCTTGTTTTTCCAAAGAAATGCGTTGCCTACTAGATATTGCAAAAAGTGAAAATCGGCATTTTCTTTAAACTTGCGTAGAATCCACACTATTTATCCTATCAAAAATATGTAAATATAAAAGTTGTAGACATTTAGATATTGAATAATATGCGTCATTAAAATATTTTTTGCTTGCATCAGTAGCGAAATATGACCCAAAGTTGCATTTTTTAAATGGAAATGATAATTTATTTTTATACAGTTGAATTACTTGATTTTTTTCCTTTTCAACGATATAAGGTTCGAGCTATTTATCTTGTGTACTTTAGAAGATATAAAGAAAAATCATTTTTGAGGCAGATTTATAATGTTACCAAGTTGTAAGCAATAATAACAAAACATAACGGTGGATAACATCGTAAAACGAATGAGTTTTCCTATAAAAGATTCTCAATAGTGCGGCCATTGACTTCTAAACATTTTGTATAGCGTTTTTCAATATTTATTCGGCAATTCATTAATTGACGGACGCTAACTGAATTAAAGGCCTGCATGACGCTCTGCTGCAAATCATTAACGTTCTCATAATTGACAACGTATACTAAATTTTTATGTGTCCCCACAGGAAAAATCTAGTATGGACAAATCTGGTGATCGCGCAGGCCAACGTATGGGACCGTTTGTTCCAATCCAACGGTTTCCAAATCTTGCTGATAAATATTCAGTGACGATCCTGGAATTATGGGCCGGGGCGCCGTCTTGCTGAAACAAAATACTTCTTTCTTCTTGAATAGGTAGCTCGTCCAATGCATCTTCGACTTCGGCTTGCAGCAGTTGAAGATATCTAGTCGAATTAAGCGTTTGATTATAAATAAATGGACCTATCAAACGATTTCCCAAAATACCGCACCACACGTTAAATCCGAATCGTTCTTGGAAACGCGATTCTCGAACTATTTTCGGATTTTCATTATTCCAATAATGATAATTATGCCGATTGTAAATGCCGTTGTTTGTGAATCTACTTTCATCGCTCCAAAGAATTTTTTAGAAAAAGAATTATCGTTTGTAACTTCATCCAGGTACCATCTACAAAATGTAACTCTTCGAGCATAATCATTCTCTTTGATATGATGGCATATCATTGGCTTATAAGGATGAAATTTCTTCTTTTTAAAACATAATGTACTGAACTTCTTGCCATACCACTGTCATTCGAAATTTTTCTTACTGAAACGGAAGGCTCAACATTAACAGCGGCTAGAACAGCTATTTCAGCATCCTCATTGTCTTTTGATAGGTTGTAGGACGAATGGCGGTGAAGGATCCACCTTGTCGAAGATTTTGCTCGAGTCGGGAAAACAAAGTTCTGTGAGGTTGCCTTCTTTCGGGGTATAAGTTGTGATATTCATTTGCTGCCGCAGTTGAATTACGATGGCATCTTATGTAGACAACAAACATGTCCGTTTTTTCATGGTTTGAAAACTGCATCATCAATTTTGAATATGAATAGCTTACTACAACAACTACAAGTTCTGACACGATACTACTGTAACAATATTATTGACAGATTTGATGTGCAGTTGTTTGTTTCTTAAAAATTTGCAATCATGGATAGTGTGATGTGCTTTAAAATACATCTACAGATCTCAAAAACGATTTTTCTTTATATCTTCTAAAGTACACAAGATAAATAGCTCGAACCTTATATCGTTGAAAAGGAAAAATCAAGTAATTCAACTGTATAAAAATAAATTATCATTTCCATTTAAAAAATGCAACTTTGGGTCATATTTCGCTACTGATGCAAGCAAAAAATATTTTAATGACGCATATTATTCAATATCTAAATGTCTACAACTTTTATATTTACATATTTTTGATAGGATAAATAGTGTGGATTCTACGCAAGTTTAAAGAAAATGCCGATTTTCACTTTTTTGCAATATCTAGTAGGCAACGCATTTCTTTGGAAAACAAGAGAAGGTCTGAAGAGGTAAGATAAATACCTCCATATTGTTCCATTTAACCGACCCTGTAATCTTACCGTTTCCAAAATACCAATGGTGAGCATCGAATTTTGGACACACTGTATAAACTGAAAACTACTGAAAATAATTATGGGAACAGCACAAACGTTCCGTTTGTTGTTCGATTGTGGAAATCATAAAGATCGTTTGTCGTTCTGTTTGACTTTCGGTTCGTTGTTATGTTAGTTGCTCGGTTTGTTTGGGTATGTTTCTTTATTTTTTAAATTTTATTTTTTTTTTTTTTTTGTTTTTTTTTTGAGTTTTTTTTGTGTTATTTTTTTTTTATATTTTTTTTTTTTTATTATTTTTAAAATTTAATTTTTTTTTTTTTTGTTAATAATTTTAAAAGGAAAAAGCTTTTTGGGTTTTTTTTTTTTTTTTTTTTTTTTTTTTTTTTTTTTTTTTTTTTTTTTTTTTTTTTTTTTTTTTTTTATTATATTTTTTTTTTTTTTTTTTTTAAGTTATTTTTTTTTTTTTTTTAATAAATTTCATTAAAAAAATAATTTTTTTTTTTTTTTAATTTCCTTCCTTTGAGTCATATTGCTCTAAGGGTTGTTACATTGGTCATTAGAAGTATGTAATAAATAAACAATTACCTACTGTTTGAGAAGGTATAGTGTGAACCAATAAATAAAGTAAGAAATGTTAATTCCATTTTAGTTTAAAATTTCAATGTTGTGAAAATGCCACCTCATCTCGGTGCTGATTTGAAAGCGCGGATTGTTTCGGAATTAGCGGCGGGCCGTAGCGTGCGTGAAATTTCACGTATGTTAGATATACCAAAAGCACCGTAGGGCATTACCGAGTAAAATGGAATCTTGAACACACTTTGAAAGAGCCATCGGAAGTGGTAGACCTAAAGTATCTACACGTGCTCAAGATCTCGAGTTGTTTCATTACGTAACAGAACAACAGATACACATTTTCCCGGATGCCGTATAACTGCACAAAAAAGATTAAACGAGATGGGAATAAAGAAGTATAATGCTGCTGCGAAAGAAGTTCTCAGTGACGAAAATATGAGACGTCGTCTGGAATTTGCAAGGCGATATGTGAACGAACCTTTGGAATTTTGGAATCGAGTGATTTTTAGCGACGAAAAACGTTCAATAGCCGCAACGATGGACCACTAAAAGTTTTTAGAATGGAAGGAACTCGTTACGAAAATAATCACATATGTCATAAAAAACGAAGTGGTTATTTTTCTGTGAATGTGGGTTGGGTAGCGCGCGGGTCCAGGAGTTTGTTGGCTATCGATGAACGTCTTGATTCTGCTGCGTATTTAGATATTTTGGAAACTATTATGAAACCTTCAGTCGAAGTGTTTTATCCAGACGAAGATTATATTTTCCAACAAGTAAGTATTCTTATTTCTCCAAAAAATAGTTCGGGATCTGTTGAATTAACATTTTCATAATGTGTTTTTGTTGTTAAAGGACAACGCCCCTATTCATACTTCGCGGGTTGTGCGCAATTGGATACGAGAAAATAACTTGGAGCTGTTACCGGCCAGCAAAAGCCCAGATTTTAACATTATCGAAAATGTTTGGGCTCGAATACTTGCTGTTATCCGAAGACAACAAGGGCCAAATTTTATACCAGTAAACCGTAATGCACTAATTGCAGCCATTGATACCGCATGGGAAACGATTAATATTAATTATATTGATACCTTGATAGCGTCAATGAGCAGACGCCTTCCAAGAATGTATCAATAATAATGGAGGTCACACCCATTATTGATTTCTTATATTTATTTATATAGTAATACCTTTATTTAAAAAAAAGTTTTCATTTAATTTTAAACTATAACTTGGTATCTTAATTATAATTATGTAATAAATTCTTGTCAAAAACTAAATATATACGTTGACAATAAGAATTGCCTTAGTTTTTATTTTCACTTTTTATATTAACTACAGAAAAAATGAAACGTCATAAAATATACATTTTGTAAGGACTAAATATTATGAATAGAGAGTTTAATGATTTTTTTAATAACTTACAATAATTAGTAGGTTAGATTTATTTAAAATAAGTAATAATCAGTCAACCCAAATAACCATGTTTAGTTTTTTGATTTAATTTAAAAGTTATTGCTTGTAGACGTTTTTTAAATCAAAATTATTTCTAATTTTATTTTGTAAACATTTCCTAAACAAAATTTTGATTCGATAATTAATCGAGCTATGGTGTTTAATTAGCGATACCTTCAAATATATTCTTTAAAGAAAAAATTAAGTAAGCAACGTAAATTACCTATTTTCTAAAACGTGCTTAGTGTAATGATTCATTCTACAATCCTTCTATAAGATAACCCCTGCTGAGACTACCTGCTGTTAGAATTGTAAATGATACCCTTAAGCCCGCTTCACAATGTGCAAACTTTTGTTTACAGAAATTGTGGTGTCCAAGTTTTAAATTTCATGAGTGTACACTAGAACCAACGATGCTACTGGGGCGATGTTGTCCCTCTCGAACAGCGCTGTTGGTACAGTAAATACTTTTCTTGAAGTGCTTTTGAATTTATTCAATTTTTGGAATGCTTCCTGGGGCCGGATTAGAACAATTTTTCAATGCAAGTTTAAACTTTAAAATGTACGAAAAACGCAATAATGATTTGCAGAATTTCTCTTACAACCCTACCGACTGCGCTAATTACCTTTTTTTTTTGAAAAAGCCTCATCTTACCGTCTAGGATACATTGTAACAACCTGATAAGAATACAAAGTAACAACTAAATACTAACATCTAATGTTCTAAGTACGTTAACTAACGTAAAATGTAACCAATCGGTCACGTAACCCAAACATTAGAAATTATAAACGCGGTTTTGATAGACCTCGCTTATTGCTTCTGACCTCATAAGTATAAAAAAACAAATTATGTTTATCTGAACTATTACTAATTTACAATTAATAGATAATTCCAATAATCATTATACAATTTTATATTCAATTCATTTCGTTAAGAAATTTAACTAAGGTAACTTAGATTGCAACCTGTTTATTCTTTTTTGAATTTGTAATATTGGATTACTGACAGATGTGTGAAGCATACCTATATCCCTGTTTTCCATTCTTTGAAATTCACACATTTTCTCACGTACTATAGTATCTCATTTATTTTACATTTAATAGGCACTATACTTCTATATCCTTTTCAAACAATAAACCAAGTATATAAGTTTTGCATATTTGTAAGCCTTTAATTATATTTAAATGAGCATACAACATTTACGTTTTATTGTTTCATATTTACAAATTTGGCAAAGTAAATACATATATAATTTTAAAACTAACATCCGTCCGATTGACATTTAAAACGGTATTGCTACGGTTAAATGCCATTCAAATTGAATGTTCTTTTTAATAATCACGGTGGAATGCGAAGTTGATATTAAATAGTAACGTTATCTTATAAAACATGTCAATATAAATGATATTAATAGTAATTGACCATGCAAGTGCACATAAACATTATAATAGAATTAAAAAAATTAGTTGTTGCTCGTAATTTGTTTTGATTTCTTCAGAAATTGTGCTCGATACTTTCCAAAAATTATTACTCCGCACTGAATCCCAATACTTTTGTATAAAGTTACTAGATTATAATAGGAGATGTGCATGAAATTAAAAATGTAAAAATTCAAAATCTTAAATTTTTTGAATCATCCAATCGCTCGCCAATAAATTTTTTGAAATTTTATCTCGTGTGATGTCATTATATTGTAAAAAAATAACTCGACGGGTTTTGTTCAGCCTAGCATTAGCTGTGTATTAATACCGCGTGTAATAACTTGAAAACTGTCAGGATGTCACTGTGAACATTGAATATAGAAGTTTGACTTAAAGTTGTTCATCTTTATCTCCATTTCTTCGACGCAATTTATGCCACAAAGTTTTTAAAAGTGAAATGGTCTCCAAAATTCAGATGTCTAATAACCATAGAGACGTTAGGTTCGGATCTCAATCTACGTCTTTCAGATACTTTCGACCCAGATATTCATCATCCGATTTGGAAAGAGAAATAGACGATTAAAGATGAATTCGAATACTTTTTCAAACGGTTCGTTTCAAAATGGTTCTTGAACATGAAATGTTTATGGGGATCATTGTAAGGTAAGAAATAACTTTAACGTTTTCTGAATAATAATAACGTAATTATAATAAGTATAAAGCACTAAAGCAGTTGAACACTGAACTGAACAGAAACACGTTCTCAGATGTTTACTACATAATGACGTCACAAACCACGTGATAAATTTTAAATATTCAACGCTTTTTGTGAGCGGCCCAAAAGCGTACTATTACTGAAAATCATTCATTATAGTTTAAATCTTAATTACAAATAAATCTACCTGATTGCTATACTTTATTATATACTTTCCCAATCATTCGTGTTAAAACCTAACCGAATGATTACAAACAGGGAATCTTCTGCCATAAGCGACTGTTACTGATAAGTGATAGAGTTTAAAGAAGTTAACGAACACATTAATGCAAACTTGTAAAGAAACTCTGAACAAACACTACTAAACTAGGTATAAGAAGAAAATGTCTAGGGAGGCTTTGATTATGGTGATTTGTGATATATACGAGCATTATCTCTGAAGTAGGTACCTCACCTAACCAAAAAGAAAGCAATTTGAGAAAATATGTCTTTATTTCTCGATACACTTTTCCCAGCGATGTTCATTACCTTCAATGCCGGATTTCTAGTGAGAATAGTCCAGCTTTTCAAAATAGCCATTCACCGGAGACTGTGGAAATAAAAAAAAAAATAATTTGAGGGAATTAAATCTGGCGAATGGGGTGCATGATAAAGCATTATTGTTTCACCTAATGAGTTCGCATAGTGCTCGCCGTTGATCCCAACGTACAACCATGGCCTTGTCTAAGGATAGAACTGTCTTCGCGCTTCTGTAGAGTCAATTCTCGCCTGAGTTTATTGATTTGACCGTTCTTTCGTCTTAGGTGTGGATTAATGGACCCATGTTCCCTTCATTGCTGTGTAACATCGACAAACATCCTCACGACCTTGTTCCATTGTGAGTAATTGCAGTGTCTCTCTGCTACCCAATATGCCAGTCAACGAAGGAGCAGACTCCTCAACAGTAAAAATCTTGTTTCACTTGGAAATTTGTTTGAAGGTTTACATGATCATTTTTTCCATGTTTGAAAATTCGTTTAAAAGCATTGACTATTAATACCTGCCAAACAAATTTTCTACCATCTATACGTCCAAATCCAGTACGTCTGGGACTATCGACAATCTAGTAATGTAGATAATTTCTCAAGCATCAGCCACGAAGAATTCTACGAATATGATCATACATCAGTTCTTGAAACAATCAAATCCAGCCTTATTTATTTATTTACCAACACCACTACAGTCGTTATTTCTTGTATTTCTCCTTGCAGAATGCTCATAATTTTCTCGATAATAGTTCTCCCTTGGTTTTTGTAATTCAGTCGTATGCAGTGTCCTACTTAAAAGGTGAATTTTCTATATTTCGGAAGTGATCCAAATTTGAAGAACCAATCATTTCTTTTTATCAATCATTACTTTTTTCACATACACAATTGGTTTGCAAGGACCCCTACACTATTTATTTTTTTATGTAATTTTAAATACCAGGTTTCTCGGAAATCGAGATTGTATTTATTTGTACCGAAAAACCACGTTGTTTTCCATTTTCTAAAAAAATTGTATATTTTTATTGGTGGTTTTAGCACAGCTCCGCCTTTCAATAGTTGAGCTGACACCATAACTCATTTTTCTGTTCTACTAAAAGTCTATCAACAATGACAAAACAATTAAGTTCCTAAAATTATTCGTTTAAAATAACTACAGACCTTACAGAATAGGAATTTACTGGGACAATAATTAATTTTATCAGCGCTACACTATACAAATTTTCAGAATTACATTATAATTAAAAGAGCAAAATATTTCAATCACAGTTTATGTGTATGAATAACCCTAATTAGCTGCTAATTAAACACCAACTAGAAGAAATTTCAACATTTACCAACACAACCCTGTATATATCTTATACGAATCTGTTAAGTAAAAAAATTATCCTACCTATTAGGTCTCTCAAATCCAATTAGGTACACTCATGAAATTTAAAACTTGGACACCACAATTTCTGTAAACAAAAGTTTGCACATTGTGAAGCGGGCTTAAGGGTATCATTTACAATTCTAACAGCAGGTAGTCTAAGCAGGGGTTATCTTATAGAAGGACTGTAGAATGAATCATTACACTAAGCACGTTTTAGAAAATAGGTAATTTACGTTGCTTACTTAATTTTTTTCTTTAAAGAATACATTTGAAGGTATCGCTAATTAAACACCATAGCTCGATTAATTATCGAATCAAAATTTTGTTTAGGAAATGTTTACAAAATAAAATTAGAAATAATTTTGATTTAAAAACGTTCTATAAGCAATAACTTTTAAATTAAATAAAAAACTAAAACATGGTTATTTGGGTTGACTGATTATTACTATATTTTAAATAAATCTAGGAAACCTTACTAATTATTGTAAATTATTAAAAAAATCATTAAACTCTCTATTCATAATATTTAGTCCTTACAAAATGTATATTTTATGACGTTTCATTTTTTCTCTGTAGTTAATATAAAAAGTGAAAATAAAAACTAAGGCAATTCTTATTGTCAACGTATATATTTAGTTTTTTGAAAAGAATTTATTACATAATTATAATTAAGATACCAAGTTATAGTTTAAAATTAAATGAAAACTTTTTTTAAATAAAGGTATTACTATATAAATAAATATAAGAAATCAATAATGGGTGTGACCTCCATTATTATTGATACATTCTGAGGCGTCTGCTCATTGACACTGCCAAGGTATCACCATACTTAATATTAATCGTTCCCTCTACGCGGTAACAATGGCTGCAATTAGTGCATTACGGCTTACTGGTATAAAATTTGGCCCTTGTTGTCTTCGACAACAGCAAGAGCAATACGTAACTGAACGAAGCAGCTTGA
>JALBCR010002673.1:0-106349 GCA_030710515.1 Abscondita cerata | reverse complement strand
AAAATGGCTTCTTGGAACGTAGATGTTTCACGTCTAAACAAGGCAGAACTAGTATACGAAATTTCTTCTCGCGGACAACCTTCCACTGGTCTCAATACGGAAGAACTGCGCAAATTTGCTCGTCAAACCATTGCTTTGGATGGAGATACTTCTTTCAGTACTACATCTACTACTACACTTCCTTTTGCTGATGAAAAGCTAGCTGTAGAAGCTTCTATTGCTGAGCTACAATCATATCTAACAAACTTTAATGGTGACGAAAAAGCTCCTCTCCTCCGGCGAATAAAATCGGCGTGGGCTCACTCATTTCGACGTTGCAAATTGATGACTGCTACTACTGACCCAGAACAGTCTACAAAAACTGGCCTAGCCGTTGCTCTCAAAACCATACAACACGATGTGATTTCCACAATTAAAAAGTTCAAACGAACATCTTTTATCGGGGCTCAATAAACGCTTCTAGCCCGAAACCCAATAAAACTACAGGACTAGACGACGATGACGATAATGTACAAGATTCGTCTTCAGAATCTGACTTTAACGAAACAGAACTAACTCCCTCTGCAACTGTTGTTACCGCACCAAGACTTGTACACGTTTCAAAATGGAACTTGACATTCTCTGGAGAAGGCCCTTCCTCACTCAATGACTTTTTAATCCGCGTGGACGAACTTAGTACCGCACATCGGGTTACTCCGTTACATTTATTTCTTTCCGCTCCGGAACTGCTCTCAGGTCAAGCACTCTTGGTATATCGCGCTCATAAAGAATCACTAAAGTCTTGGTCCGATGTCGTAAAATTATTAAAATCTGAATTCCTACCTGTAGACTACGATGACCGTTTACTAGACGAAATAAAAGCAAGGACGATGGGTCCTTTAGACACGATCTCTATGTACGTGGCCATAATGCAAAGTCTTTTCAAACGATTATCAGAACCACAATCAGAGGTACAACAACTCAAAATTATTCGTAAAAATCTTACTCCGTTCTACCAAACTGCTTTAGCTTTATCTGAAATAACTTCCATTAATCAACTAGTTGTATTAGGGAAACAATTGGAAAAAAATAAAATTTCTATTGAAAGTTACAAACTACCACCATCCCGCAAGTCTACTAAGTTACTGGAACCAAACTTAGCATATGTCGGTCAAACTTCCGAATTAGCTACTACCTCAACCACTCCTCCAGTACTTTCGCGTACTGTAAGATTTTCTGAAAGCTCTGGTGTGCCTTTGCAAGTGTCTACTGTGCAGAAATTGACCACTACTTCTCCAAAGTGTTGGAACTGCAACCAGGGTGGTCACTTGTCTCCTCAATGTCCTTTACCACAAGTTCTTCACTGTTACGGTTGTGGACGACACGGTGTTCGCCGTGCTACTTGTCCCAGTTGCTCCGTTCAGGGAAACCGATCTTAGAGGCTACGATCCGAGACGTTGTCTCTACTCCTTTTCTCTGTTCTCGGAAATTCCATTCAATGGTCTTCCTGAAAATCAGAGCCTTCTTCTTAATTTTATTCTCACTGGTATACGAGACGATGAGCGTCCTCATCTCGCAGTTGATATTCTTGGTCAAACTTTTAACGGGCTTTTGGACTCAGGTGCCTCCCGAACTTTACTCGGAGGTCCTGGATGGGATCGTCTTTGTGCATTGTCTTTACCTCTTCGACCACCTTCGCCGATTTCTCAGTGTCACTTAGCTAATGGCCATCCTTGTACAATCCTTGGAATTCTTTCTGCACCTGTTCGCCTAGAAGGAAAGATGAAGTTACTCGACATTTTGGTGATTCCTGAGGTGACTCAAGAACTAATCCTTGGAGTTGACTTTTGGAAAACGATGAAATTTGTCCCGGATCTTAGACGTGGTGAGTGGAAATTTTCTGATAACCCAAGTGTGAACCCTGCAATTAATTTGTCTTCCTTGTCTCTTCTTACGTACGAACAACAACAGGCGTTGAACGCTCTGACGGATAAGGCTTTTTCTCGACAGTCTTCTGGACTCGGGTGTACTACACTCGTTGAACATCGCATTAAAACCCACTCGGAACCGATTAAGCAGCGTTATTATCCCCTGTCTCCTACCCTACAACAGATAGTAAATGATGAACTCGACAAAATGCTTGAACTTGGAGTAATTGAACCTTCTTATAGTCCGTGGGCTAGCCCCATTGTACTCGTTCGCAAAAAGATAATTCTTACAGGTTCTGTATTGACTATCGAAAATTGAACCAGGTCACTGAAAAGACGCTTTCCCGCTTCCTTACATTTCTTCAATACTAGACCGCTTAAGGGATGCGCGCTACCTCTCTAGTCTTGACATCCGATCCGCTTATTGGCAAATTCCGATGGAGGAATCTTCAAAACCAATGACGGCTTTTACAGTACCAAATAGAGGGCTGTTTCAATTTACAAGAATGCCTTTTGGCCTGCACAATTCCCCAGCTACGTTTCAACGATTAATTGAACGAGTTATAGGAGGAGATCTCGAGCCCTATTGTTTTGCGTATCTCGATGATATTGTAATAGTTTCGTCTACCTTCGACGCTCATCTAAGCATTTTAGAGAAGGTTTTAACTCGTTTGTTTGCCGCTGGTCTGACGCTAAATCGGGAAAAATGTAATTTTTGTCTGCCAGAATTACGATATTTGGGCTATGTAGTAAATAAAATGGACTTTCAGTAGATCCAGAGAAAGTCACAGCAATTATTAATATTCCTACTCCTTCCACAGTTACTGAGGTTCGTCGTTTGGTAGGGATGGCTAGTTGGTATAGACGCTTCATACCCAACTTTGCCACGTTACTCGCTCCTTTAACTGCACTGACTAAAAGAATGCCTCTTTTATATGGACGACTGACTGTCAATCAGCCTTTATTGCACTCAAGGAATGCCTTATTTCTGCACCGATCCTATCTTGCCCGGATTTCACTCTACCATTTACCATTCAAACGGATGCTTCCGATTTTGGCTTAGGAGCAGTCCTAACGCAAGAATCCACCGAAGGCGAAAAAGTGGTAAGTTACATAAGTAAATCTCTTTCCCGAGCTGAGAGAAACTACTCGACGACCGAGAAAGAATGTCTTTGCGTACTGTGGGCAATTGAGAAGTTTCGGCCTTATATTGAAGGAGCTCATTTTGTTGTAATTACGGATCATCATTCTCTTCTATGGTTAAATCGTCTGCAAAGTCCTTCCGGACGATTAGCACGATGGTCAGTACGATTGCAGCAATATGATTTTACTATTGTGCATCGGAGAGGAAAGGATCATGTGGTGCCAGATGCACTGTCTCGATCGGTACCTGTCCTCCATATTGCTAATACAGCTGTTGTCTCTACGCACGATTTAGTTCTGCCTACCCAAGACAAGTGGTATAACACTACTCTAGAACGCATTGGTACTTCTCCTAAACGGTTTCCCAAATGGTCCGTTATTGATAATGTGTTGTTCCGACGAGTGAAAAGTAAGCCTCCTGAGTTGCTAGGAAATCCATCGGATGAATGGAAGTTAGTAGTTCCAACCGATCAGCGAACAAAGATCATCCAAAGTTTTCATGACCCTCCTACAGCAGGGCACACTGGTGTTTTAAAACGGTTGCGCGAATTCTTAATTTTTATTACTGGCCTAAACTTAGGGAAGACGTTCGTAGGTATATCCGTCGGTGCAAAACATGTGCTACGCATAAAGTAGAGCAGGTCGCTTCACCTGGTCACTTTGCCCCTCGTGCTAAACCCACAGGTCCTTGGCAAATTCTTTCGTGCGACATTGTTGGCCCTCTTCCGCGATCGACTAAAGGAAACTCGTATGTGCTTGTAGTGACAGACTGCTTTACTAAATTTTCGCTTTTCTTCCCGTTGCGCACTTCAATAGCTTCGACCATCGTTCGCATTATCGAAGAGCAAGTCTTTCTTATTTTTGGAGTACCTCAATACTTTATTACCGATAATGGTGTTCAATTCAGGAGCCGCGCGTTTACTAACCTGTGCAAGGAATACTGTACTACTATCTTATACACTGCCAGATACCTTCCGCGCGCAAATCCCACCGAAAGGGTCAACCGGGTGTTAAAAACAATGATTTCGTCTTATATAAACGAAAATCATCGACGTTGGGATCAGCACTTGTCAAAACTCGGTTGCGCAATACGCACAGCCAAACATGAAGTGATCGATTGCACTCCTTTCTTTGCCCTTTTGGAAGGGAACAAGTTCTTTCCGGTACGACCTACGGTCCTCCTTCTTCTGCCCCTGACATTGAGACACCTATACCTAACCCCAACGAGACTTTATTCTCTTCGATAAAAGATTTTATTCGCAAACGACTTACAAAAGCTTATAATAATACCCAAAGTCGCTATAACCTCCGACAACGACCGGTGAAGTATAACACAGGTGACCGAGTATGGAAACGTAATTTTATTCTTTCCGACGCAAGCAAACATTTAAATGCAAAGCTAAGTCCCAAGTTTACCGGACCATTTACGGTGAAAAAGTAGTGTCTCCTTGGACATACGATCTTACAGACGATGCAGGTAGTCCTGTAGGCGTATGGCACGCTAAACACCTCAAGCGCGTTTTCACCGATGACAACAACCCAGAAAATGACCTGAAAGACAAGGAAGATTTGGAAATAAACGAGATTTCCTTATTATACCCTCGTCGTAAGAAACGACGCAAAACTTTTAGATTACATCCAACTTTCGCTGACGACTGTGCTCCGTACTTCATATTGTATTTCTTAAATTATCAAAAAAAAAAAAGAAAAATTTTTTTCCTTTCGTCAGACCCCATTATTTGTTCTGTTTTGGTCTTTAATGTTACTCTACTAAGTATGCCTTAGGTTTCCAGTACCGTGGAGATTATTACGATTTAGCGATACTACCTCACTGAGGTCACGACGTGGTCGGATTGATTCGCTTTATTGTGTGTTGTGTCTTGTATTTCCAGGTTCTGCTTAGATTTGGTTCTCATTCTTATAACTGGAAATATTTCGCCATAGGCGACTCGAAAATTTCTGCTCACTTTTGGAACCTAGATTAGACAAACGACAAACTGTAGGGTTACGACGACCTTCAATTTTTGTTGTACATATATACCACTTACTATGCATTGTTTAATTGTGACAAAAGTTCGCGGTCAAGTCTCTTTGTCCTTATAGTGTCATGGATCTTAGTGGCTCTATATTTAGTTGTTTTGGACTAGTAAAATTACGTAAATACTCTACCCATCCTCATGCTTTACTGTACTGTTTGATTCGAACGAAGTTACGTCTAGAGCTACTGTAAATGGTATTCACGACTAAGGTTAAAATAGGTTAGGAGTATGTACTTCACTTTAGCATCGACATGTGTCGGATCTTCTACTCTAGCCTTTATTCTTGGTATATCACTGCTTACAGAGGTGATATTTTCGCTCTTGGCGGCTAGTAGAAACCTTAAGTCGATTTATGCAGTTCTCTGTTCCGGTCTGATAAGAAGAAAGGTATGATTAGGGTTCCTGATAGAACGTACGCTAGCTCAGAATGAACATCAATCTAGTTTCAGAAACTAGTACTTCTATGATTGACTTTTTCTCTAATTTCCTTGTGCTTATGTTTGACTTTTGAACTTTAAAATGGTTATCGTATTGTAAATAATGAGAAAACCTAATTACATAGGTTTTATAGTGATATGTCCTTGGGGTAATTTAGTACTAAGTTTGATTTAGGTTTAGGTTCGTTCAAAAAAAATAATAATAATGGCATCAAACCTTTTCGTTTTAACCCTATCTTTCCCTTTTGTGAGAGGGGGGTTTGTGACATTTTTTTTTGTCTTTGAAAGAAAACTTTTTCTTTAATGTAATTAATTCCTATTTCGATTTAAAAGCATTATTATTGTACAAATTTGATTTTATTTTACGTATACAATTTGCTTTAAATTGTTATACGCCTTATCTATCTATTTTTCGTACGTGTGTTCTCAACGATAGGAACTGGGATTTCTAATACTTCGTTTGCATACGCATAAAACGGCACTTTTGAAAATTTTCCAATGCGAGTGTTGCTTAACGAAAATGCTAATTACTATTAGTTCGTTTTAATGTGCTTCGCTTATCAGTGAATTATCTGTTCAGTTGAAATAAATCTAATGTGCTGTACAGAAATATTTTCTTCCGATTGCATTTTAATTAAAAATGAATCGTTTGGTGTAAAATCCGTTTTACATGTGATCTTTTACAAAAACTGCGCGTCGTCACCGTCCAATTTAACTGGTTGTTTATAAGTTTCGTCGACGTCGTGCAGGTAAATTAAATAAAAAGCGATATCTGGTTTCTAATTTTTTTTTAAGTTTTTATTAGGCGGGCTTTTATCGTGTCTGTTCTTAACATGGCGAATTTTATATCAACGCCCGATAATGCCTCTGCTGATATCCAGATGGTTGCTTGGTTCTGATGGTACTAAATAATAACTGGTGGTCCGGAAATTAATAACGGTGGTCCACTGCTCTCAGATTTATTTCTTGCTTCTGATGGTTCTACGGCGAGAGCACCATTGCTCAACCTTGCAGCTTACCTTTTGGGTACTGGTCCTACAGAACGCTTTCATCCAACTGCAGTATAGGGTAACGTACGAACTTTTATTACAATCCTTAAATACGGATGAGTGGTTCTTGGATGATGTACATATTTGTGAGAAATGCAGCCTAAGCTGTAAAGAACGTGATCTGTTTGTTTTTCTAATAATTTTAGGTGTAGTTTTTAAGTTTATTGCGTCGCAATATATTGAGCAACTAAAGAAAACCTTGAAGATAGTTTTTGTTAAGTTCACAATTTGTGGTACTCTTTGGATGCTCCCTAGAGCTACTTTTAAAGCTCCAGTGTACTGTTTTATTTTTGTTCATTTACCTTATTGTAAATTTCAATGTGTAAACATTTATGTACTCCTACGTACGACTTGAAGCCGGTTACGCCATATCGTCCATTCACATACGACGACAAACTCTTGGATGGAGGCGTAAGTGGGGTTTGTACATATCTACATTTATCAACGTAATTATTTCGTTTCTTTTTCATGACTTCCTTAAATACTGACTAGAGAAATAAACGTGTATATATGATTTTGGCGTGGTTTATCATTTCTTTCTCTCTCCTTGGCATTTGCCCAACAAAAAAAACAACCAATAATCAACATCCTCAGGTTCGGTCTCGAAACGTCCACATTTCCAGACCGTATATTCGTATGTCACATTAAGGCATCTGTGGACTGGCGCCCATTTCGATCTAATGTATTCTACTACCTTGTAAAAATAATCTCGAACCTACGCCACGAGCGAATTGCCGGATTTCTATACAATTTTGGCACGGGTGCAAGTTTTGCCCGTAACAAAACATGGTCCTTCGAGCCGGATACTATAAGAAATAGATCAAGATACGAAACACATTCTGAAGATAATTTCAAAGAACAAGCTATCTGCATTGAGGTTCCTATCGTAAGTCCTTTCCCTTTATATTCTTACACATACATATTTACTAGACTTTACAATGACTAAACAATTAAACGCTTTGAAAAATAAACGCGAAA
Organism: Abscondita cerata; assembly: GCA_030710515.1. Taxonomy (NCBI): domain Eukaryota; kingdom Metazoa; phylum Arthropoda; class Insecta; order Coleoptera; family Lampyridae; genus Abscondita; species Abscondita cerata. The sequence goes on along the minus strand of JALBCR010002673.1, from coordinate 98,796 downwards.
GTTTAAATCAAAACTTAACAATATTCTAGACATTTTTGGACAAATTTGACGACGACATCAACGAAATGTCTCTAAACAACTTAAAATTACGATTAAACAAATTTCAACCTGTATTTGAATCATTTAATAAAATTCAAGATCAAATTGACAATTTAGAAAAGTTTTTCAGAACACATCATTGAAATCAATTAAATTACCGGTTATTAATTTACCTTCATATGATGGAAGTTTTACGCATTGGTGCGAATTTTATGATGCTTTTAATTCGTTAATTAGTAATAATAACGAATTAAGCAATGTTCAAAAATTACCTTATCTAAAAACTGCTCTTTGAGGTGAACCACTGGAGCTTTTGAGATCATTAGAAATCACTAATCAAAATTATTTAATTGGTATGTCAATTTTAAGAAAACGTAATGATAATAAGAGGCGTATAATTAATAATCATGTTCAAAATTTATTGGAAATTCCTTCAATAACACGCGAATCGCATTTAACATTAAGAAATTTAATTGTTATCGCGCAAACAAATATTCAATGTCTGCAATCGCTGGGGCAAGCGGTCGATACCTGGCAAGCACTGATAGTACCAATTCTTGTAGCTAAACTAGATATCAATACAATTAAGGAATGGGAGGCAAATTTACAAAAAAAACTCAAAGTTGATTAATAAATTACCCACGTTAAATGATTTGTTAATTTTTTTAAACAATAAGCTAAGCACTTTGGAAATGATTAATAACTTAAAGACAATCGGGCAAAATAAATATAAATTGAATCAAAAGAAGCGATTGTGCTAAGCAACCAAAAATTTTTTCAATTGTCTTAAATCGTGTCACTTTCCTCCACATTGCAAGTCGAGGTATTCTTGTCACAAATGCAGAAAACGTCATCATACCGTGTTGCATTCAAATCGAATTACATGGGGAATCCCACAAATCGCCGAAATTGTAAACAACGATCCCAATACAAGTTCTAACGAACAAAATGTTTTAAATTGTGCAACAAACATTACAGATTATCAAGTACTTCTATCAACGGCCAAAGTAGAAGTTTTTGATATTGTTACAATAATTGTGATCAAGTTAACGTATTACTTGACTCCGCGTCTCAATCTAATTTTATTACCCAAAGGCTATGGCATCAATATCAATTTAAAATGCAAGGCCATTGATATTAACGTAAAGGGAATTAATCAAAATGCGACAAAAATCACTCAAAAAGCAGATTTAATTATAAAATCTCGTTTAAGCACATTTCAATTCAAAATTTCTTGTCTAGTTTTGCCCAAAATTACTGGCGCATTACCTCTAAATTCTTTTTATCCGCAATTGGTAAAAATTCCTCCAAATATTAAATTAGCTGATACTGTATTTTTTAAATCAAAGGAAATCCATATACTTATTGGTGCAAATTTGTTTTACGATTTACTCTGCGTAGGACTGAATTAAACAGTCAAAATCCCCAATTCTTCAAAAAACTAAATTTGGTTAGATTTTATCTGGTCAGCTACATCCACAACAAATTATGTATCCCGAAACTTCATCTTTTTAACTTTAACGGATTTACATAAATCAATTGAAAAATTCTGGCAGGTTGATGACTTTCAAGTAAGAAATAATTGTTTTTCTATGGAAGAACAACATTGTGAGTTGTACTTTAAAAAATACGACGACGCGGGATTCTAATGGACAATTTATAGTAAAAATTCCATTTCAGGAAAATTTGTATGAATTAGGTGACTCTAAGGAAACTCGATTTATGACATTAGAAAGACGATTAAATAGAAACTCCTATTTAAAATCTACGTATGTTGACTTTATGCGATAATGTATTCACTTAAATCACATGTCCGAAACTAAGTCAGAAAATATTCGATTTTTTCTCCCCCATCATCCAGTCATCAAAGAGTCTAGTCAGACCACAAAATTAAGGGTAGTTTTCGATGGTTCTTTTCAATTAATTAATGGCAAATCTGTTAATGATGTTCAATGTATCGGCTCCACTATTCAAAATGATGTTTTTGCGATTATTTCTAGATTTCGTACATACCCTTTCGTTCTCTCGGCTGATATTGCAATGATGTATGGTTAAAATACATCCTGATAATAAAAATATCAAGGAATTATTTGGAGAGAAAATCCAGAATCCTAAATAAAACATTATTTACTCAACACTGTCACTTATGGAATGACCTCTTCGCTATTATATAGTAATAGTAATAGTAACTTTATTTCCAATGGACAAAACATTTGTATAGGAAACGTCATATAAAAACACACTTTGATGTATAAAACAAATAACTAAACATTAACTAATATTGTTAAAAAAGTCATTGGCGGAGTAAAGACACTTAGATATAAAAAATTCTTTCAACAATCTTTACTAAATGTTTACATGTTTTAATGTTTACTGGAAGTTTATTAAAAGCTATTAATCCTAGACTGTTTGGAGATTTATAAGTTTTGACGCATTTATTAAATGGAACGTGAAAGTTTTCTCTGCTGCGGGTGTCATGTTTATGTACATCCTTATTCAGAATAAAATTATTTCTGGTTTTGAAAACGTGTAGACACAGTTCGTATAGGTACATAGCTGGCAAAGTAAGTAAATTGAACTTGATAAAAATTGGTTTACAACTCTCAGTACTGGAAACTTTTTCTATGCAACGAATGATACGTTTTTGAGTTAAAAAACTCCAGCAGAAAATGTGGACCCACCCCCCAAAAACAAATTCCATACCGCATTCTTGACTCTACAAGAGCATAATATATATATGGATTATCTGTTGCTGTGTTAGAACACTACTTAGATTTTTATTAAATATGAAGTCGTTCTTAATTTAGCAGCAAGATATTCACAATGGTGTTTCCAACTAAGAGTGTCATCAATGAATAATCCTAAAAATTTGACAGAATGTGATATAGGGACAGTTTCATTATCTACTTGCATTTCTATATCCGGGCAGTTATTATTCTGTCTATTGTGGAATCGCAAAGAAGTAGTTTTACCGGTATTTAAAAAGATATCATGTGAACAGAACCATCTATGTAGTGTAATGAGTGAATTATTACTTTTTTTTGCAATTCAATATTGTCTTGACTAGTTATAATTAAAGACGTGTCGTCGGCATATGTTATGACATCTGCTGGTAAATTTAATAAATCAATATTATTGATGTAGAGAATGAGTAGAACTGGTCCCAGAATTGAACCCTGGGGTACGCCTCTCAAAGTTTTTGAGACCTCTGAGCAAGTCTCTCCACTGTAATTGTTATAATTATTAATAGTTACATATTGCAGTCTCTCAATTAAATATGACTTGATCCAATCAATAGCCCGACCAGTAACCCCATAGTTATATATATATATATATATATATATATATATATATATATATATATATATATATTTATTTTGGATAGTAATTTATCTTTATTAACACAGTCGAATGCCCTGCTGAGATCGCAGAAGATTCCAACGGGCATTCCCCGTTATTTATCGCTTTTACAACTAAATCGTAAAATGTGTGAATTGCAGAACTAGTAGATCTACCACAACGAAATCCATGCTGGCTGTTTGACAATATACTATTGTTAGTTAGGAATAATTCTAGCCTTTTTAGAAAACAAATTTCGTATATTTTAGAAAACACTGAATTTATTGTGATAGGCCTGTAGTTTTCCATCTCAAGAGGGTCGTTTTTTTAAACACCGGCACAATTTTACCTATCTTTAATTTTTCCGGAAAATATCCATTACAAAAGGATAAGTTAACCAGATAAGTTAATTGAAGGACAATAAAATGAAAAAAAAAAATTTACAATGAACATATGAATGCCATCAGGACCAGACGATTTCTTATTTTTTAATTTTTTATACACTACTTCAAATAACTCACATTCCGTGAAGGGACTCAAACTAAGAGGTTCTCTTAATGGTAAGGTATTTGGTTTATTATTAATTACATTTAAATTAGCACCAGGTATTTTGTTTAATATTTTCGGAGCGGCGTTATTAAAAACAAATTTTTGCTATCACCATTGACGGTGAAAATCAATTTCCGATAGAAAATTATTCTTGTCTAATTAAATTAAAACGAATAGTTGCGCTGTGTCTTCGATTTAAAAATAGTTGTCAAGTATCTAGAGAAAATCGACAGTTTGGAAGTTTATCGGTTAAAGAATTACAAGACTCATTAACAACGTTGGCCAAAATTGTCCAAGCTAATACGTTTCGCAACGAAATACTAAATTTAAACACAAAACGATCATTAGTTAACAATAGTTTTTATAAATACAAACAACATATTTAAGAATTAAAATGTTATCATTTTTTAAATGAAAATATTTATCTTCAAAGTTAATGCTACACCCGCTTATAGTTCACACATAGTGTTACTTCTAGGGGTGGATTTGACGGTGTTCGCTTGGATTAATTTTTATGCAAATTTACCGATGAATAGTTTTTATAAATAAATATTCAAGAATTAAAATGTTATCATTTTTTAAATGAAAATATTTATCTTCAAATTTAATGCTACACTCACGTGATGGTCCATACATAGAATTAATTAAGGGTGGATCTGAAAGTGTTCGCTTTGGCAGTTAATACTTTTCATAATTTTTATTTAATATTTTAAAACAAAATTATTTCATTTCAAAAGTTCTGGCTGCGCGGGACGGGACGGTATGGTAGATACTTACAGTACATTTGTTGCTGGATTTGAATGTGTTCGAGTAAAGTTCTTTTTAACAATAAATAGTTTTCATAATTATAAACCAATTATCAAAGCTAATATTCTTTTAAACGAAATAGCTGATTTCCAGATTTATAATCATTATAGTCTTACATAAAGTACATTTGAGGATGTATTTGAATGTGTTCGCATCAATTGATTTTTAGGAAAGTTTGTCAATAAATAATTTTTATAATTATGAACTAAATATTCAAGAATGAAATTGGTGAAAATAGTTGATTTCCAAAATTATAGTCCATACATAGAATTCATTGAGGGTAAATTTCAATACGTTTGCCTGATTTGATTTTTAGGAAAATTTGGTATTAAATAGTTTTTATAATTATAAACTAAATACTCAAGAATTAAAGTGCTAATATTTTTAAAATGAAATTTTTTTATATCAAACGTTTTGGCTGCGCGCGACGTTATGGGCCTAGTAGGTACATTGAATTGATTTTTAGGAAATTTGGCAATAAGTAGATTTTATAGTTAGGAACAAAATATCCAAGAATAAAAATACTAATTTGGATGAGGTTCCTTTTTTTACTATGTTTAGGGTGCCTCCTTGGTGGAGGTGGAAAACACAAAATAACTCGAACATTTAAAATTGCCAAACTTTCGTCCCCCATATGAGCCCTCACATGTGGGGCGTGGAAACTTAAAGAAACAACATCGTGGAAACTTGAAGAAATACCTAAAATATGCCTAATTTTGAGGTCATTCTTAAATTATTATGGGGGTTCTTACTCGTTCTTTATGTTCGTTGAAGTCATAAACTGGAATTTCAACCTCTTGGGAGCAACTCAACATTGTGAGAATTTGATAAAAGAATTCAAAAACTAGCCTGTTCTGAACGAGTTAATAAAGAAATAATTGAAAAATTAATACCATCGAACCATTAAGTCATTTTAATACTCAATGTTCGAACATATTGCACTGGAAGACTTATTTTTGAATAATAAAAATTTAATTTAAATCGAAAATGATCAATTAAAAATTTGTAATAAATGTTTCTATTTGAATTAGACGTAAAATTAAAATTGTTTATGATATAAAGTTTCTAAAAAGCCAATACCTATTTGTTTTTTTTATAGAATAATTATAAGACCGTTTTCTTAATAAACATACTAAGTGTTCCATCTCAATGGCCCCACCTTGAATTATCTCAGTATACAAAGTGTCCAAGATAAGGATTCCCACTGTGGCGACCTCAGAAACGGTAAGAGATTGAAGGCTGGTTAAATGGAACAAAAGTTGTATATTTGAGAGAATGTATTTATGGTTGTTGTAGCACTCGAAAATCTCACTTGATTTGAATAGGTATAAAATAATTAACTTTATTTGAAATAATTATTTTTGCCGCAAATTTTCCGTGATTCTGAATTCAGTGATACAAAGGCCATGCAATACTTCTTTAATCTCTTACCATTTCCGAGATTCTTATATTGAACATGTTGTATAACTTTTCTTAAAATATCCAAAACCAAATCAATTTTGCTTCTGAGAGGGACATAAATACTATTAATTACAAAAAGTGAAACGGGTTATGACAATATGGGACAAGTGACACAATGTTGAACAGGTACGTTAATCAATAACGATGCGATAATCCCAGTTCTTTGACATATTATAAAAATAATTTAAATAGTACGTCGTTTATATTGCTTTAATTCTCTGCTGATAAGAAGCATGGTTAGTTATATGAGACTACCTGTTTTTATCGTTTAATGCATTGAAACATAATCCGTTGAGGTTTAAGTTTAAGGTCATAAGCATTTACCCTTAGATACATACTAGTGTATTGTTAGTGTCAAAATTTATTGAAACGTATTCAGTACAGGATAAAAAAAGAGACCCTATGTCTAACTTGTATGAGGGCAGTTTCTAGTGTGAGTAAATCTAATACATAAATACAAATTCATGAATTGAATGAAAATGGCACAACGGTTGCTTTTCTGATGAGTTCTCTTTTCCACTTCATAGAGATGATTAGATTCTGAACCGACACAAATTATTTTGATAATATAAACTCTAGAAATTGATCCTCTATTACTTGAAGAACTATTGAATTTCCAACAAGACGGAGCTCCTCTTCACTATGCTACACCACTTTGTCAATATTTGATTTGCGATACCCTGGTTGTTGGATCGAAATATGAGGTCCTAAACAATACCTTTTTGAAACTTATCTCCGAAATTTGTTAATATTTTTTTTTTTGGCACCAAGCGACTGGACTAAGACATCATTTTATTTCGATCTTATTTATTTTCCGTTACATTAAATTATTTTGAATTATATTATTTAATCGTAAAGCATTTAATAATAAAATTAAAAATTGTATTCAATGATTGTGTTTGTTTTTTGTATGCAATGACCGTGACGGAAAATTTAAATTTTATAATTTGCGTGGTAAATTTTAAATGTATGTTAATTCATGTCTATTCAAATTCTGTTTACAAATTTGTTCAGTAATTACATTTGAATGCATGTTATGAATTCTATCTACAAATAGTTGATATTTTTAATCAATTCATCGTATCTAATTTTTTGTATTTTGTAAACATAGACATTTAAGTATTTTTCAACGTAATCATTTACTTTATTATGCTATAAATTGATCTATTTGTATCACAACTTGAAGATAAATTTACTCTTAATTGCATTTTTTTTTCAACAAATTAAATGAGGTTTGATAAATATTTTATGAGATATAGTTAAGAGGAAAGGAACCTTTAAAATGAAAATTGAAAAATGTAGATTTCCACGGCCGGTGTCCATATTTATGATTTTTCGAGCTCCCTTGTCAGTCAGAGACTTCGACCACGCCACAAAAGGTGTTTTCCCCAGCAGCAAACAAAAAGTTTAGAAGAATGGTAAGAACCACTTCTCAATACCCCGGAAAATCGTAGTGTAAATATAAAATGAAACGCTTAAGTGCAACGAAAAATTTCTTGTATTGTAACGCTCAGGAATGTATTTTCTTAGAAGTTCATTTGATAGGACTTCGTTTTAGTAAGGAAAACATTTCAAGGAATTGTATATACAGGGTGCGGCATTAGTGTGAGGAAGTTCGATATATCCGTTATTATAAAAAATGTATTTAGATACATTTTAGGTATACGTAAGCTACATACTTTAAAATTATTTACGATTATACAGTGTGTTTCATTACTTGTAGGTAGCGCAAAGTTATGTTTTTTTAAATGGAATTGCGCTTATTTTACCCATCACGCCAATGTACGGGTTTAATATGTTTAACAGAGTACTTTAGAGATATTGCCATTTATGACCTAAAAACGTGTTATATTCAACACACGGTATTTCTTAAATTAACCAAAAGAAAAAAAAATCTACCCGTAAGAATATTCTAATATCGTCTAATTTCTTCTCAAAGTATTCGGTTTTTGATAAATCCAGTGACATAATTTTCTTATTTTTTTTAAATAGAACATCCTGTATTTTATATCATTATAAGAAATTTTATTAACATTCATTCTAACACAAAATATTCGAGTTGGGTATAACTTTGACTATTTCAATAAATTTTACATTAGATATTTTCTTTTTATTTTCGTAGTTTTTTATTGTCGCCGCAAAAATGAAATTTTTGCATCATGAATTGGTTGATATGGTTTTTGTACTCGGGGAAAGTAAAAAAAACACATTGCTTGCGCGTAAATTTGTCATCAGAATTTGGTTGATAGACAACAACCAAGAGCAGAAGCTTTTAGAAGTTCACGGGAAGTCGAATCCATCTTTCTTTAATTATGTTTTATTTAGAGACGAGACAAGGTTTCACAACAATGGCAGTGTAAACAGACATAATTTCCACTACTATTCATCTTCTAACTCCCACCAATTTTTTATCCATAATCAAACAAGATGGTCGTTAAATGCTTGGGGTTGCGTTTTGGGAAATTATTCGAAGATCATGTAAACGATGATGTTTATTTACATTTTTTGGAAAACGTATTTCCAGAACTATTAGAAGAAATACCTATGAATCTGCGAAAATGTGGAATTTACATGACGGCTTTCTAGTGCACTATAATGTTTTAGAGAATGAACATTTAAATACTTGACAAACAGAAAAACACCAAAAACTGCACCAAAATCGGTTCGCTGATGATGAAACACATGTTCGAGTAAAGTTTTTTGGTGCAGTTTTTGGTGTTTTTCTGTTTGTTAAATAGACGCTGCAGTTTAGTGTTCCATTTAGAGCGATTAGATAGCCTTCTCTCGGCGTCCTGACTTAACGAAAATGGATTTTTTTGTATGGATCTATATTAAAGATAGTGTTTATAAAACATCTACTACCACTAAAGAAAATATGATGCAGAGAATTACAAATGAATTAAAAAGAATAGTCACAAGTTTATTAAGAAATGGAACTCGATCTTTTGAAGATTGTTTGCAAATGCGCATTGATGTGCAATGAGGCCATTGTGAACATTCTTTGTGATTCTGTTTTTGTTTTTTTTTGTTAAAAGTTCATAATTTTATTTTATTTTACTTGTTCAAAAATTGATATTATAACCTAAATGTCAAAGTCATAGCAAACTCGAATATTTTGTGTTTTAATGAATGTTTTTACAGAAAATCCAAAAGCAAATTTAAAACACGAGATATCTCGGTAATTAATTAATTTAAGAATAACGAATGCTGTATAAAATTAAAAGTGCTATTAAGAAACTTTCTTATAATGCTATAAAATACAGGGTGTTCTATTTAAAAAAAAAGAAAATATCACGAAGTAATGAACCACACTGTATTCAAAATTAAGGTTTTTCAAAAATGAATGCTTTGAAAAGAAAATTGTTAAAGGTAGAAAATATTTTATCTTTCGTTTAATTTAAGAGATACCAGGTGTTGAATTTAACACCTATTAAGATTATAAATGGCATTATTTCTTAAAGTACTTTGTGTAACATATTAAACTCTTATATTGGCGTGATGAGTAAAGTAAACCGCAATTCAAATTCATAATAATATACAGGGTGTTCTATTTAAAAAAACATAACTTTGCGCTACCTACAAGTAATGAAACGCACTGTATAATTGTAAATAATTATAAAACATGTAGCTTAAGTATACCTAAAATTTATCTAAATACATTTTTTGTTATTTTTATAATAACGCATATATCGAGCTTCCTCACACTAATGCCGCACCCTGTAGGTATATAATTATGGCACTTTCAATCTTCCATCACAACACTTCACCTTTTTCACATTTTCCACATGCGTCTCCTGTAAAATTGGTCTATAAATATTTTCTTCCTTGTTCAGCTCCTTCCCCTTTTTTTCGTTTCCATTATTTTTCTTAAATAGTTTTTCCTCATTCCCAGTTCTTTTGGATAATGTCATCAATTTATTACTTCTTCGACCGTGTACGGACTTTCTCTGTATCTACTGGAGAATTTCTCTCTTACCGTATTCCATCTCTGACAGCTAAGGACTGTGTGGCTAACGTCGTCAGAAACTTCACAGTACCTACACTTGTCTTCATTTATCTTTATTCTTCTTAGAGTTCCATTGTCCTATATTGCTCTCTATCACGGCTCTTTCTAAAACCAGTAAGTCTGCTGGGGGACAACCGGTGATTGCTTGCAGGGCTTCTCCGGAGGTGGTTTTATAAGCTGATGCTACTCTTAGCAGTATTTTTCTTTGTGTATTAAGCACTAACTTTTTATACGCCGATGCAAACAACGCTTCTTCCCAGACTGAAGCTCCGTAAAGCAATATAGAATTAAAAACGTAATTCATTGTCATTCTCTTAAGATAAGGAGGGCCTCTGATGTTAGGTAGGATTATATTTAGTTGAGCTACTTTTCTTTCGCACTTTGCTATTGCGTATTTTACATGTTGCCCAGGTTCTTATTGTCATCAAAGATTATTCCTAGGCACCGAACCGTTCTTTTTTGTTCAATGTTGATGTTTAGTACAATCCCAGTATTTTTCCTAGGGCGTTTTACTATTACCAATACTGTTTTTTTCCGTTGCTAGCTCTAGTTTGCTAGATTTCAGCCATTGATATATTATTTCTAGTGATTTACATCAAACACGATTAATATCATCGGTTTTATCGGCTTCCAAACTACTAGATCATCAGCGTATGTAATTGTTTCGGCCTATTCGGGAGTTTCAGGTTAAGGACATTGTCATACAGTGTGTTCTACAAAGTTAGTCCCACGAATGACCCTTGTGGTACTCCTGCTCTAACTGTAAGCTTAGTGTTTCTCTGTAACAAGATTCTTCTGTTTCTTAAGTAGTTATCTTTTATTTTTACAAGCCCCCCTCCTGAAATTGTCCTTTATCTTAATTTGGACATAATTTTATTCCCCTGTGCTGCTTTGAAAGCATTCCGAATGTCGATCGCCACTAGAGCTACCCATTTATGTTTGCTGTCTTTAGTTATTTGTTTTACTTTATTGGCCGCCATTATAGTAGAACAAGCTTTTCTAAAGCCAACAGGTTTCTTGATAGATCTTGTTTTGTTTTGATTTCTTCTGTTAATTTACTTACAATTATTTTATCGTAGATTTTTCCTATAATATCTAAGACATATAGCTCTGTAGCTTTTAACTTCTTTCATGTCTTTATCTGGTTTTGGTATTAACGTAACTTTTGATTCCTTCCATCTACTTGGGAATATTTTATTCTTGAGAAGGTCATTAAATATCTTTAACATTCCGTTTGGTTGATTTCGTATATTATTTTCCAGACAGTTGCCGGTAACCCATGTTGTGTCTTGTTAGTTTTCAAATCTCGCATTATCTTGTCTTCTTTATCTATTTGTGGGTACGTAGTTCCTGCATAACGTAATTTTTCCGTCTATGGGTTTTTCCGTTTTTGAATAGCGATCTTATTATCTTTCCTGCTCTACTACCAGTTAAATTTGTAGGAGTACTTTGAAATTTTTGCGTTTTAATTTTATACCCGCGCCCAGATATCGTTCTGAAGTTCATTGCAGATACCTCTCCACTGGTCTCTGTTAGATTTATTTATTAGCTCTCTCAAATGTTTTTTCGCCAGTTTAAATTGATTTCACAATGTTTCGATTTCTTTAATGCCCGCATTCGCCTTTCTGTTTTCTTTTTGTAGTTTTCTTCTACTATCGTTACAATCGTCCCTAGGGTTTTCAATATTCGTGTTCCACCAGTATGGCTGAATTTGATTTTTAGACAATCTTTGTAACATCTCTTTACGAGTCCGATTGTCGGGTCAAGTTGTAAATGTGTGTTTATGACTAAATTAAGGTTAAGGTCCACTAATAGTTTAAAAGTTTCCGGTTCCGGTGAATAAGTTGTCTATTTTGCTTCTGCTAGTTGCGTTGAAGGTTATATACTCGCTTAAAGTTTCTTCGTCTAGCACCGCCCAGTTTCGAATCTTTCCCCCAAGTTTCTGAGAGACTATAGTAAGATCAATCCAAGATCATGAGTTTCTTCCGACAATAGTAGGTGCTTTTCCGTCATTAACTACGATTAAGTTTTTGGAATGTATTAGTTTTTCAAGTATATCGCCACTAGCATCGGTTAAGGAGGCTCTCCAAGATTTAGCTTTTGGTATCATATTGCTCAGTAAGATTGTTTTCTCGCCGATATATGACATGATTTCTTCCAATTTTGATTTATATTTTTGAATGTCCCAATTATGGGATAATAACAGCATATCAGAGTTAGTTGTTTAGTTTTGACATAAATAAAACATTCCTTTTTGACGACGATTTTACTAACTTCTTAGTTTCTGTTAATAAATTTTATTGCTACGTCTGTCTTCGTGTCTGCTATCCAATCTCCTGCTTTGTACATTATCTTATTGTGTTCACTAATTATAGCTATGTCTATCATATTATGTTTCGCAAGTGCTAAATACAGGGCAGCCCTACTGCACAGAGCGTTAGCCTGTAAGAACTTTATTTGATTCGAAGTTTTTATGGCCAAAACCCCAGCACCTGTTGCATCTTGTAATATTAATTCTTTTCTATTCTACAGTTGGTGTAGCCTATTCGTATATCACTCGATTGCACAAGTTTTTCAGCGTCATCTTTCCTTAGTGTGATAGTGGTTAGCATTTGGTCTAAGGTTGCTTATTTTGCACCTGTTATTGTCTAGGTTTCTATACTTTGAGTCACGGCCTTTATTACGTCTTCCTTGATTGCCAGACTATCAAAGCCTCTTATATGCAGCGTCTGGACTTGTTCTTCACTCGCCGTGTTCCTTACTTTAGTTTCCAGTTCTTTGTCCTTAATAGCCTTATTTAGTTTATCAATTGCCGAGTCGTCTTTATAAGTAACTATCAGCAGATATCCTTCCCTAGTACTACGCATGCTGATAATTGATTTACTTGCTTCAGAGTTTTCTTCATTACCTAATGTTTCTTTGACTCTCTTTAGTACTTTGTTGTAAGACTTATCTTTAGCATCGACGATTAGGGCATAGGTCTTCCTTTCTCTATTTCTGGTCTTTTTCGTTCTTGTGAGTTCTGGGCTCGCTATTATTATCGGCATCCCTGTCTCAGTCAACGCACATTCAGTGAGCTTTCGGAATCTTTCTTGTGTCATTCCTCTGGGAATATGTATTAAAAGTTGATTTTGCATGTCTTCTTCCAGGCGAGTGTTAGCCAACTTTTTAACCAAATTAAAAAGATGTTCCTCATTATTGTCAGTCTGCAAATATGTTGATTTTTTAAAAATTTTTGATCTTGTTTTTTTAAGGTGGTTGTGATAGTAAAATATTCTTTGGCTTCCTCATTTTTGACTAAGTCTGGGAATTGCTGTGTGATTTCGATCAAGGTTTGATCTATTGAATCGTTATCTTAACTGATTGGCCATACAGCTATGTCTTGATCTGGCTTACTTTTGTTTATGCTTCCTACCTTCATTATAGTATTTTGAAAGGCATCTTCTGTCCATTATCTGTCAACAACATTTAAGAATATAATATGTACTCTACAAGAGTCCTTCTAGGCGGAGGTGGGAATAATACGTAACTCAGTAAGTCGCAATCGCCGACGTTTCGCCCACCGCTGTGTGGGCTTTATCAAGTCTGGTTTTACATATTAATCGTTTGTTACTTAAGTGTTGTCGTGTGTTATTTATATAAATGTATAATTTTAATAAGATTATATGTTTTAAATTTTTTAAAATCGACCTATCATCTTTAGATGAATTTTATAGTAGTAAATTGACTACCAACTCGTTTTTGTAAACCAGCCTTTGCTAAACCCCACACAACGGTGGGCGAAACGTCGGCGGTTGCAACTTACTGAGTTTAGTATTATTCTCACCTCCACCTAGAAGGGATCTTGCAGAGTACATATTATATTAGAAAAGTTTTTGGAGGCCATTCTACCTATAACATTTAAGAAATCACGATAATTTATGACTTAGGCAATATTCTCTTTGTTTATAGGTATGTTCATGGCTTAATATTCTTTTCAGTGTCCGATTTGGTCTATCTTAATTCATTAGAAATCATCTCTTTTTCTTTTTTACCTTTCTATAGCTTCTTGGTCATTTCCTCTTCTTTTTCTTTTTGCTCTTGTATTTCCTCTGTAAGTGCTGATATCACCATATCCGAGCTTTTTTGCTGCTAGTGTTTGCAGAAGTTCTTGCATTTCATCCTCGATTTCATCACTTGTTACCGCCTTCATCAGGCTCCTAAGTTTGTTTGATACTTCTTTGATCTCTTTTTTTGTAATTGTACTCTCTCGGATGAGGTCAGACAAGTTATTTAATTCTGTGTCGATGTTTTCTTAAATGAGTTTGACGTCTCACTGTTGATGTGATCTCTCTTTTCCACGACTTTTTCTTTTTATTGAGGTTCCCGATTTCTCATTGTATGTATATTTTAGGTATGCTATGTTTCTTGGAGTTCCTATTACCGTTGATCAGACTTAACCAAACCTAACATAACCTAACCTAACTTTTTTTTCGAGAGAGGAAAAATAGTAGTGTCGGATTGGCGAGATATTTAAGCCAACCTACTAAAAAACCCCTCACACAGAATGTAATGATTCATTCGGTACTATCATTAGATATTTCTTCGGGTAGGTGCTTGTTGAGTTGTTGCAGCTTTAGATGTATCCTGGCTAGTGTCTCTTCTTCTTTTCTTTCTCTTCCTTTTTTCTTCTTCGATTTTTCTTTCTACTATTTTTTTGATTAATTTTTCTATGATTACCCAGTTATCTTCTGTAAATAACAGTACTTTGTCCACATTTTCTTGTGTTACTTTCTTTCGTAGTGATTTATCCGTCTCTTCTCTTTCTTCTTTAAATGCTTTACACTAGAAAATGGCGTGTGTGCTGTTATCTATTTCTTGGCAGTGCGATTGCATCTGTCATTTTCTCCCTTATTCATTTTCTCTAGATATTCGTTGAATACTCCGTGCCCATCATCGCTTAAGTAATATAGGTAGTGGTCTATTTTTCCACAGGTTGTGTCAGTCCATTTTTAAATGTTTTTTATGAAAATTTTTGTTGTCCCATCGTACTCATTCCACTTTTCTTGTCATTTTTCTATTAGTTTTTCTTTTGATGTTTGTTTATTTTCTTTAGTTGTTACAGTTTGTTATTGTCGACAATTTATTTTAAAAGAAATTTGTAGTCGTTTCGAAGTACCATCCGATAGACGAAAGGACGCCACCCTACAGTTGTAGCTATCAGTTCTAAGCAGTAGGATCTTAAGATACAAGGAAACAAACTGATAACATAAGGAACATATAATTTAACGATTTAGAGCTTGTTTTACCACTTGTGTCACAAACAAAACAGACAACACATAAATATATAGCAAGTAACAATAAGACAATTAGCAAATAAATTACGTGAACATTACAGATCGTATCACAGATAAACGCTGCAACGCTGAATAAACAGTTCAAGTTTGGATAGTAAGTAGCCTAATTATTCTAATACGAATTTAATTCCAAACAAGTTACGTTGACTTCCCTAATTTTAGCTACTAAACCATGAGAAATATTGGCGCAAACACGTGAAACCGTTTTGTCGAGAGACCTCGCGAACACAAAAGGCGCTAATTATAAATTAAATTAAAATGATCGGTTGACACATGCAACTACAATCATGGAAGTTTCAATTAGTTTATGCGTATAAAACATCAATAACTTAAAAACTAATGCCCGGTTACATTGTTTTTAAGCATTCCTAGCTTAAGTTTAAGTCGTGTCGGTGCAACCGGCCATTAGCTTTGGTCATTTTCGGAATTAACCCTTATTTCCTCATCTAAAAAGAGGTCTTCATGTTGTCCACTTCCTCAGAATGATCAAAAGACTGCCTCTCAGAGTTTCTGTCCATCCTGCGCATCTACTTGACTTTTTGCTAGATCCTTAGTCTCTTTGCCATCTCTTGTCTCTTTAATGCCCGGTTACATTGTTTTTAAGCATACCTAGCTTAAGTTTAAGTTGCGTCGGTGCAACAATTGAAAGTAACAACTCGAACAATCATCGAATTTCATTTGCTTCCATGACTTACCAGATTATAAATAATAACCGGCTTGTCAAGATCTTTTATTTCAAACATATCATTGAACGCAGAAAAAAAGGGTAGAAGTTATTTATGAAAAAATCCAATATGGCGCCCATTTAAAATAAGACTACCAATATCGCCAAAACCATTGTTGCAATAATCTTTTTGAAAATAGATTACAGTTTGCCTACATTAGTGAAGAAGTTTTGTACGAACTTTTTTTAGTAGCTGTCCTAATCAGTTAAATAATCGTTATTTTTGAAAATGGCACTTTTCTGTTTTTTTCCAGATAACTTCGGAACGGGTCGAAATTTTTGATCATACTTAATCTCATCTCAATCGGTATGAAAATATGTATAACATTGCCCATTAACCAATCTCTACCTTTATTAATAACAAACATACCCATACAATACTACTCATTAAACGCTAAAACGAAGTTCAGCCGTGCATTTCAATAAAAGATCGGTTATGTAAAAAAACGTTTCATCAAATACGGATGAAAAATTATCAATGCATAAAACTGTTACGGGGTAGTCCTCTAAAAATAGGTATTATTTAAAACATGGGTACAAAATATCTAAACATTACCACAATTTTACGGATTTGGCGACGATTTGTGTTGAGTTCGAGGAAACTAAAAAGATGATGATATGACATCGCATTCTATACTCTTAAAATCTACCATATAGATAAATGATTTAGATTACAGATAGATGGCGTACACGTAGGGTTGTAGCGCCCTCTGTTGCGTTACAACCGGCGTTGCCGGTGCAGAGCTGTCAAATCACGTCAAAACGTGCAACCAGTGTCACCCGGTCTCGTATGACATTGACTTTTTAGAGTTTAACTTTAAGAGTAGCTTTTGTATGATTCCTGTTAAAAGACTGGAAAGTGATACTTCACACGCTGAACAGACAAACTGAGCCTAAGAGGAACACTGGAAGTCTGCTAAACCTATGAAGATACTTTTGGTAATTTTCTTAAATAAGTAGTCAATTGATTCAAAGTTTAGGTTATATTTATGTCACGTTTTAATGCAGAGCTACGCCACAACCCGTAATTTTTATGCACTTTACGGTACACTGTAAAAATAATTAAATCAATTCAATTCCGCGGTCTAGTCAGCCCAGTTTTTTATTGAACACTCGTTAGTTCTTACAGAAGGTAGAATTGCGGTTCGTGTCGGAATCTAGAAGTATGCGTTTTGTAACGATTAATCGTTGCTTACCTTTTTTTGAACCTTGATGTTTTTAATATTTGTGGGCAGTTTTGTATCAACTGCTGCATTACGGCGAGATTGAGCAATTGGTTTGCTAAACATTTACTTTAGATTGGAATATTATGGTCTCAGCGATTCATAAAACCCGGAAACGCAAAATAATTGCGATTTGAAATTTTAATGATTAATGGCTTTTAAACAATTTGCTTTGTGTCGCCCTTAGAAGCAGTAGTTTTTTCCCAAATGTTCATGTAAAGCATGTCTGCTCGAAAAATGTTTTGATTATTTGAATATATAGAAAGTTCTATTGGAATGTTACACCGTAGTCCCACGGAACAATTGACGTAAGCGTTTTCTATTAAATTCAAAATTAATGCATATCTTTTTTCTGATACAATATAGCAACATATTTTATTAGATAGATAAATGAGAACGAATTTATGTGGTAATGTAAGTGTTTAAAGCGTATTTTAATAAAAAAATAGTAAAATTTTTATAATGATTTACGTTGTATTAGTAAACTCGGCATACGTATCAATAAATTTTCTCTTACAGGGATGCCGAATGAGTTCTTTTCTTGAATTCGTTTCAAATTTTGAACGGGGAGTAGATCGTTCTACTCATAGTTTATCGAATCATGCGTAGTTTCCACTACAAATGTTGAATCAGAGTTAATCTGTGGTGAGATGAATGTATTTCCTCACCGGACACTGTCAATGACAGCATTTAGTAGCATTTTTGTCATCATATTCGTTTTAACCACCACTCGGATTAACATTTTCCTATTTGATAGCATATAATTTGTTGCCAAGTGAGATTCTGGTAAATTTTTTTTCGCGATCACATCTTTTAATGTTTCTGACAAAAACTTTTTCCCATTTAGTCTGATCCTCCAACAAAAACTATAGGTAAATTCATAATTTTCTTCTAAAGGTGTAGGAGTGGGGGATAGTATTTTGAAAAGTATTAAATACATGATTATTCTTTTTTTCAGTCCATTTACTGCAAATCATTCAATATAATTTTTCACGATTAAACGGATAAAAGATTTGTTTAGAATCCGAATCTGCGATTTTGCTTAAGGTTTCGAAGTTTGTTATCATTGAATAACTTTTTTAAACAATATATTATCCGGTTGCATAAATTGTAATTAGTCGTTAACAAGCCTTTGTTAACCAATCAGAAGGAAAGTTACCTAAGAACAGCTTTAACTAGCGTTTATACATCCGGGCATTAGATACTTATTTTTTCGTTTTGGAATTTCACGGTGTACACGAGGTGATGTTTTTTCTTCGTAGTAGTTAACATTTAGTTTTTGTCGGTGTCTGTCTATTGTTTACTAATGTTGGCTACATTTAGCATCCTTGAGACGGACGCCACAGCATTTATTAAAAAGAACAAACTCTACACAAAGGTACAAACAATGAAAATTAAAGCGTCGACATTTTGAAATAAAATATTATCATGAGTTTAAGTAGTGATCCATTTAACGATTATAAAAAATTCTTTTAATTATCTTATAAACATGATATTACAACATAAATTTAAGCGATTCTCTAAATAGCTTAAGTTTATTAACATTGTAATTTTTAGTTTTTATATCTAGGTCGGGTAAACAGCTTTGCAAAATGCGAATCGATGAACTTCGTTTTAGATAAACATCTGCAAAATGCCACCCGTTACTTATCAAGACGCACCTACCTGTCATTACATAGTGATCAAATTTGCACGCACGTCACCGAACTCAGTAGTTCAAGTATTTGACGTAACGAAGCTTCTGAAACCCGGTTTTCGACGTACTTCACCTGTCATATGTAAGACACGCTAGAGCATTCGTCTTGGAATTCCGGCCCTAAGCCTTTGAGATACTCCCTATCGCATACAGGTACAAAAGCATAAATCGGTCCCACACCACGAAGTTTATCTTGCCCAGTTCTGACGTCTTAACTACCACACTATCCGCAGAAATGTATAATCAACGCAGCACCATAGATTTGTTGCGGATGTGGATAAATCTTCTGCAACCCCACAGACAACTGTATTGTGTTGAATTATTTATCACTGGCTCGAGAGTAGCTTAGAAAATAAATTTAAGTACCGCTCCACATAGCTTAAGTTTATTAACATAGCTTTGCCAAATGCGAAATGGTGAACTCGTTCTAGACAAGCATTTTGCAGGAGAAGAAATACGTATTCCAACGTATACGGCAGTATGTTGTAATAATCATTTATCACTATCTTCAAAATAAGCATTAAACCCCAACGCGAACTTTTTTTATACTGCAATCCCTTCCCAAAGTTTTACTTTAACATGGACACTTATCTTTATTTTTACTCTGTCCGATATTCGCGGTTGTTATTCTATCTCGTTCCTTGAAAAAATTTTCAATTGAGGATTGGGGGAATGTACTGAGGTTCAAGGCCAGCTCAATCTGGATCACCGAGGTGGCAGATCTAACAGGTTTCAAATAAAACACTGGTTAGGTTCACGCCACCAAGTGTTATTTTACTGTACTTTTTATGTACACTATAAACAAGGTCATTTTGATTCAAGGACATTATTTTAAGCGGTCTTTACTAGTGTTCATTATATTACATTTTTGTAAAGTTATTCAAGACAAACTTATTTCCAACGGAGTCTTTCAGGGGCACATATCTTTGTAGGGGAGGGCATGTAGGAAATTTTTTTAAAGGAACTTGTCATCTTATTTTTCGTTTTCTATTCGAATCCTAGAGATTTACCACATCTTCCCGGACACCCTGTATAGATGTGTATGGTCGACTACATTAGTTTTCTTAAAATAGATGAAAATTGGAACTGACATTTAGGTTAGTTTGTTGTTGCCGATATTGGTAAGTTCTACTTTACCAACTTTGTTATAAATAAGATGGGGAGTTATGCTACAGTTTTCAAACCGAAAATTTTAACACCTCTTTCATCTACGCTTTCGTTCTCTCTCCTCCCTTCAACATTTTTACTGCTTTTCTCCTCCCCTTTCTTTTGAAATACCATTATTTTCGTCGTGTGAAGACATTAGTTTTGCTTCTCTAAATACCTTCTCACTACCTCTATTGCGTCCCTCATCTCCTCACTGTCCGCCAACACCTCTTCTTTGATGTACCTTTATATCCTCTTCTAAATACCTTCCCGTCTGTATTTTTAATTTATCTAGTTTCATTTCCTCTTGAATTATACACCCAGGTGTCCTTCTATCTAAACTTAGTGTCCATCTCCAAAACCTTCACTTGTACCTTCTCTAATAGCTTCCATTTCTGTCATCGCTATACCTCCTCTTCAAACACCATTATAATTCTCACGAACTTCTTTTTTAATTTTCTCCCAATCACTTTTTCTCCCAGTCCTTATTATTGTACATCTTATTTATTTATATATTTTATATTTATAAGATGTGGAGTAAAAATTTCTGTCCAATTTTTTTAATAGTATCTCAAAGAATATTAATTATACAAAAAAAGTCAAAGGAAAATTTTATTATCTATAACTTTTATTTGATCTATTTTTTCCTAAAACACAATTTTCACTTTGTTTTTTTTCTATGATTTCGAGTTTTAGTCTGGTTCAAGGGAGCGATTACGTTTAAATTTAAATACTTTTTTTCTACAACGTATTTTTACTACACATCTTATGAAATAAGACGAGGAGTTATGCGACGGTTTTCAAACCGAAAATTTTAACACTCCTTTTTTTCACTTTTTCTGACGAATTAGAGTTAGTACGTTATAATGAAGCAAAAAAATTTTGTCCGGCGGTCGGCCGGCCGACCGTCTGACCTTATGTAAACAAGATATAGAGAAAACCACCCGTCCGATTTTTATGAAGTTTTGTACAAGGACCTTATTTATAATTCCTAATATCTGATTAGTTTTTGGGCATAATCTATGTAGTCAAAAGGGCCGAAAATCTGTGTTGGATTTTCGAATTTTTTAAAATATTTATTAAAATTTTCATTTTACACATTTTTGTTTCAAATAAAAGTTGTTTATAATTTAATTATACACATTTTTTGTTTAAACTATTTTTTTATCCGATAAGGAATTACGGAGATATAACAATCACATGACTAATATCAATTTCAGAAAAAAAGTTGAGCGAGAAAGGTTGTTGGAAATTGTATTGTTTATAGCTTTTGTTTGAAAGATTTTTTTCTAAAACGCAATTTTATTTTCGCTTATCGGGGCGATGTGTAGTTTGCGGTAAACGCTTGTGTTTTTTTGGTTTTTCTATCACACTTTCTATACGTTCTTTCTAGTTTATTGGTGTCGTAGTGATGTGGATGCGTCAAATATTAATATACCAGTAGTTTGATTTCTCCCAACTTTCGATAAAGAGTGCAGGGGCTCTATAAGTGATAAACACTAACAAGGCAAGCATTTTGCGCAGAACTCCAGATCGTTTTGATACTAGCAAACTGTAAAGGAGTATCGCAAGTGTGCGGCTATATAACAATTTTGCACGAATAATAAAATAAACGTCTAACAGCTTCGCATCTCACTACTTAATAATTTTAATAGAATTGATAACGGTTAATAATTGTTAAATATATGTAACTGATAAGCCATTAATACAAACGCTTCCTGCTGCCTACTACCGTTTTTACTTCACGACAAAACGAGGTAGAAAATGAAAATTGCGTTTTAGAAAAAAATTGCTTAAACAAAAGTTATTGACAATGAAATTTCCAACAACTTTTCTTTCATATTTTTTTTGTATAATTAATATTGGTGGAGATATTGTTAAAACATTTAGTGTCACGTAAAGGGAGGCTGACCGGCCATCGGACCAACATTTCTTTTAATTCGTTGAAAAAAATTGAAAAAAAAGGAGTTTTAAATTTTTGGTTTGGAAACCGTCCTCATCTTATTTATAAGATGTGGAGTAAAAAAACCGGAACCCTATAAATGCTTTGATCTTATTCCTTAACAGTTCTGTATCTGCTATGGATGTTCAATTTTAATACGATGTTTGGTTTCAGGTGATTTTAGTGTTTTATGTTCGTATCTTGCACCTCGAGGGGAACGATGGATGTCGGGAGACTTTTTATCCACAGATAGAATTATAGTTTGGTCCGACGCTGGCAAAGGGTATTTGTATAAGCTACCAGCAAAGTAAGTATTATCGAATTTAATTTCATAAAATTATTATCATCGTTAGTTTTCTCATCTTATACTACTGAAAAAAATCCTAAAATAATAGCATGTGTAAGCTTTCTTACATGCTAATTAGTGCTACAATTTTCTGCACTTATAAGTTAAATTATATTATTTATTAAAACTTATATTTTACTAATAGCATTTTTTTAAATTTTTCATGTATTTAGCAAACTACGCGGAAAGGTCATTAATAGGTTAGCCATCACATACTTGTGTGTTTTTTTGCTTATGTGTATTTGTGATTTTATTGTGTGTTATTTTCATAAAAAAATATTAAAAATGCATAGAATTAGTTAAAAATATCATTAGTTAATTATTCGTAATACTATGGTGTATGCCATTCACCAACGCAGTGTTTGTTACCTGTTTCTTGAAGGTTGTTTTAACAACAGATCACGTGGAGTAAAAGTGATTTGAATTTAAATGTTTAATCATGCAAACTATACAGGGTGCCCATAATCTATCTCATAACATGAGTAACTTTCTTAATATGCAAAATAGGTAATCGGTTAAATTAGGAAAGTTGGGCAGAATTACAAGCAAAATGTTAAACTTTTTCAAATTTGACATATGTCTTCAACTTTTTGAAATTTTGTGAAAAAACTGAAAACAGTCGATTTTTTTAATGTTGTCCTGTTCCACTACTACTTACTTTAGAACTGAACTAAAAATGACATCTTATACATATTTTTACGTAGAATTCGATAAAATTACTCAAAATGTCATAGCCCTCTTGATTTTCGAGATATAACACAAACTTACATTTTTTAAATGACAATCATAGTTGGCTGTGATCTTATTAAATAGCTTTTGTTTTGCGATTTCATTGATATAAGGTTCGATATACTTTACTCTTGTATTTCTATTTAAATGCCCAAAATTGTGTTGTTGATACCATTAAGGAACAAAATGATTTACAAGTTAGTTAAACTTGAAACAAAATTTATATTGACAATATAATACCACAAGTAGGTACTATTAATGGTTTGTAATTATGTTCTATTTCAATAATGTACAAAAGACATAAAAGTTCATATTAAATGTTCGAAATGGCCCCCGTTAACCAATATGCACATTTGACATCTTCTAACCATCTCTCTATGCACTTTTTCCAAACTGCGAGGACGAATTCTTCTAATAATCAACCTAATTCTATCTTTTAATTCTTCTAGATTATTGGGTTTTTCTTTGTACACCCTGTCTTTAACGGTTCCCCACAAGAAAAATCGAGAGGTGTGATATCAGGTGTTCTTTCCGGCCAATTAATAGGACCTGAATTACCGATCCAGCTCGGAAAACGTTCGGAAAGATATTCAGAAACAGCTCTAAAATTATGAGCAGGAGCACCATCATGTTGGAAATGAGTAAGATTTTGTACCACATTTAATGGCAGTTCATCTAACATGTCTTCCAAGTCATTTTGAAGAAATTCTAAATATCGCCTTCCATTTAAATGGTAATTGTAAAAGAACGGACCAATTATTCTGCTACCGAGGATGCCACACCACACATTTATTGAAAAAATATGTTGATCTCGTCTCTCAACAGTAACATGAGGGTTGTTCTCAGACCAATAGTTATTATTATGTCTATTAAATACACCGTTATTGGTAAATTTTGCCTCGTCAGTAAATAAAATTCTGCGCGAGAAATATGGATCGTTGTCAGTTTCTCTTAAAACCATCGAGCGTAATTTAATCTTCTCTCTGAGTCGGCTGGATACAAGGTGTTGCCGATATGAAATTTATACGGCTTGAATCGATTTTGTTTTAAAATTAAACGAGCTTTTCTGTAGAAGTACCACACTCACTTGCAATTTCACGGGTAGATGTTTTTGGTTTATAATTTACATATGCAAAAACTCTTTCTTCGTCTTCTTGATTAAACTTTTGCTTAGCTTTTGGTTTCATAAATGATCCGTATAGTTTTAAATTATTTTCCAGTTTGGAAAAAAGTCTTTTATCTGGTTGTCTTCTTTCCATATATCTTTGCAAATACATTTCACTGGCTTCATTACTATTTCTGTTGCTAGCATAATAACAAAAAGCATGTCGTTTTCTCTTCATGTGAATACATTGTTTATTTTGAGAATTTTATGTTTTTAAAATAAATCACCGTGAATAATACAACTTACTTATGTAAATCAAATTATTTAGTTGACGACACAGGCTTTTGTTTCAACAGGTTTTGTTTGAAGCATTTGTTTCCATAGCCTGCCTGTGTATTATTTTGCAGCTTAATTGTATCAATAAACTACTTTTAGCATTTACAAAAAAATGTAAGAGTAAAGTATATCGAACCTTATATCAATGAAATCGCAAATACAAAAGCTATTTAATAAGATCACAGCCAACTATGATTGCCATTTAAAAAATGTAAGTTTGTGTTATATCTCGAAAATCAAGAGGGCTATGACATTTTGAGTAATTTTATCGAATTCTACGTAAAAATATGTATAAGATGTCATTTTTAGTTCAGTTCTAAAGTAAGTAGTAGTGGAACAGGACAACATTAAAAAAATCGACTGTTTTCAGTTTTTTCACAAAATTTCAAAAGTTGAAGACATATGTCAAATTTGAAAAAGTTTAACATTTTGCTTGTAATTCTGCCCAACTTTCCTAATTTAACCGATTACCTATTTTGCATATTAAGAAAGTTACCCATGTTATGAGATAGATTATGGGCACCCTGTATAGTAAATGTTTAATTTGCTTGGCGGCATTGTTTGAATGCATATTACTGATAATTATATTTATTAAAGTAAATATACACTTTTGTTGACAATTACACAAATTCTGGAAGATTATTTTCCAAAATTTCAATTTTTTTTTTTTTTTTTAAATTATTTTCGCAGCATAGATATACTATAGACGAGTCATTAGTCAATATGAAGTAACTAGAACTAATGTATTAATTCAAACCAGTAGTTCTTATATCCAAGCGATAGTCGGAGTTGCCACCTTATGGAACACTGCCCCCTATGAAAAAAATTAAATGTAACAAGATCTAAAACTTTAATACACTCAAAAGTATCGAGAAAAACGTCACAAACCAATTTTTTCCGGGAAAAATGTCTAGACTTTTGATGAAATTTTGCTTAAATATACATTTTTGTATAGAAAGTAAACTGAATCTTTTTTTAAATCGAAATAATATTTTTTTTTATTTTATTGAAATTCGAATTTAATTTGGAAGAAGACCTCATTTTTTAACAATTTTTCGTTGAAACGGGGTGAAAAAACATTTACAAAATTGGGAAAAACCAAAACAAAGATTTTTCTAGTTCGATTTTTCAGTAAATAACATGAATTCTTCATTGGTATTGAGAGGGATGGAAAATGGTGAATTTAATGGTATACAAAAAAAATTAACTTTGATTAATCGGTTCAAGTTGGGTCCGTTACAAAGAAATTTGCTGAAAAATGACCGTTATCATAAAAGAAAAATTTTATTACACTCAAAACTTCAGATAAACGTCAAGACACCATTTTTTGTTTTTTTTATGGTGAAGTAATTATTTTTTGATTTATTGGCATTCAATTTGGAAATAAAAGCTTAGTATTTGGTTATCAAAATATTGATTTTTGAAAATTAATTAGAACGGTGCAAAAAATTTTACTCTTACTGTGGAAAAAAAAATTCAAAAATGTGAAAACCTAATTTTTTTCTAGATTTATTTTTCCATAAACGTTAATTTTTTAAATAAATTGTTTAGAGGGATGTCAAAAATAGTAGTTGTTGAACAAAAATACATTGCAACCAAGTTTCTTAAAAATTATTTTCAGATTAGTGGGATACATACAAGGTGACACAGGAAAGTGGGTACAGTGAATATCTTTTTTCCTATTGAAGATAACAATTTGAAATTTGGAGCGTTTACTAAAGACGACCTTTTGAGTTTAATGGGATAAAAATGATTTTCGTGTCACTTCCGGTCAAACCGGAAGTGACCCAAATTTTGGATTTTTAAATGGGAACCCGGTATTTTTTGACATTTTCGGAATCAGCGGATCATTTAACACACGATTTGACTATATTTGAAAAAATTTTCGCAAAAAAAATTTTTTAATTAATTTTTAGGAAAAAATTAAACACCGCCTATGGTCAAAACTCATTAAGAACCTTCTAATTATGCCTAGAAAAATTAGAAACCGCAATTTTTTAGCACGTGAATTAAGTTATACCTCTTTAAAGTTTCCTAAATCACTTTTATCAAATTTACTCAATTTTTTCAAATGTAAACATGCCGGGTACATCAGACAGAAGAGAAGACGATTCTTTCCAATTCTTTGACACCAAATTTTTGAAAATCGGTCGAGAAATAACATCATAGTAAAAAAAATTAAAAAATCTAAGGTATGCAATCATAAAATAATTCCTAGAAAAAATAGCAACCTTTGGATTGTAAATTCTTTTTAAAAAATATTTTGTGGCTCTGAAAAGAACCGTTTTGTGTTGGCATAAACCGTTTACAGCAATTGTTCGAAGTGACCACCATTTTGAGCAAGACAATTCCCTGACTCTTCTGATATTGTTTTCTGCTACTCCTTCCAACATTTTTGGAGTGACGGCGTTAAATGCATTTAAAATGCGTTCTTCCAATTCAGCAAGATTGAAAACTGGTGTAGCATAAACAATACTCTTGATGTGACCCCACAGATAAAAGTCAAGAGGAATGAGACCTGGGGATCGTGCTGGCCAACGCACTGGCCCATGAGTAGAGATGACATTCTCTCCAAAACTTTCCAACAAATGCTGCGTGACGTCTCTCTCAGTGCTTCTTGGATTTGGTTTCGTAGGAAACCCAAATACCGAACTTCAGTCGCGTGCCTTGGAATAAAATCGGACCGATAATTCGGTTTTCAAGAATCCCCGCCCAAACATTGACTCCAAATCTTTCTTGAAATCGACTAGGTCTAATAATGCGCCTGTTGTTTTGTGACCAATACCTGCAATTCTGCCGATTAAACATTGCATTATTACAAAACCTGGATTCATCCGTGAACAGAATTTTTCACAAAATCGTTATCGTTATGCTTGTTTAGTAGAAGCCAAGTAAAATAAACCCGTCTTCTGTCTTCATTACCATCGTACAAATGCTGGTGTACATTGTACTTAAACGAGCGATAATTATGCTTCTTCAGAATTCGACGCACAGTTTCTCTTGACGCATCCACCTCCAAAGCAATCTCTCTTAACGACGCCGTAGCATTTATATTAACAAACGCCAACACGTTAATTTCCAAATCTTCAGAACCAAGAAAGCAATCTTCCCTTTCTCTTCCTTCTCATAAAATTTTCCACCTTTTGGAAGTACGTAAAAAATGGTTGGCGCCTACCGGGAAACCGCTCTTCGTTGAGTTGTTGCGCTTGACGGCCGTTCTTCCTACACTGCTACACTCGCCGTAAATTAACAACATGTCAACTTTTTTATTTTGGGAATAGCCCCTATTATCATTAATGTTATTCATAACGATAACTTAGTGAATTTATTATTAATTATCAACAACAATCAAACTAAAAAAACTTTTTAAAGTCCAAATTCAAAACGGGAATGACAATCTGTTTTGATAAATAAATTATTATTGAGTTTTAGATACCGCGACTTTCTTTTGTTTCCCGCGTTGCTAAGCTGTCAACAATTCCAAGGGTTACTATTTTTTTTGTTCGAAATGTTCTTATTGTTTTTGGTCCATTCATTGTTGTCATTTTAATTTGTATTTTTTTTTACTGTAATGTTATTTCTCGGCCGATTTTTATCCCATTAAACTCAAAAGGTCGTCTTTAGTAAACGCTCCAAATTTCATATTTTTATCTTCAATAGGAAAAAGATATTGACTGTACCCACTTTCCTGTGTCACCTCGTATTTAGGATGACCAAGAGGTGTGGGATTCTTCTGTCGCAATTTTATTGAAAAGTGGCGTGGAAAATGCATAATTACCATAATTCACTAAACATTTCATTTGAAAAAACAAAGTGGACATATTTATGAACACTCTGTACAACTAAAAGTATTTTTAAACTCTTGCTCGTCATTAGGTATGGGAATATGTCGAATGCATCTTCAAACAAAGCGGCAAGAGAAGAATCTTCTTGGTCACCTTGTATACAGTGTGTCCAAAATAAGAATGGGACACAATTGGGTGTTTTCCATTGTTTATTAAATTGATTTATTAAATTTGTTTGTTTTCGTATTCTAATCATTATAATATAGCTTAGTGGTACTAGAAAGTTAAAAATTGCATTATTTGTACCTGAAAAAGCTTCCTTAATTTATATTTAGCGGAGATACCCACAAATTTTAGTTTATTAATTTTTGAAAAAAAGTGTAACACCCAAATTAGAATTTTTAAAATGGCCGTAGTTTCAATGTCGGTTAAATTAGGAAAAACTAAAACTTTGGAAGTTAGTCATGGTGTATTTTGAAATTACAAATAAAAACTGGAGGTTCTGTGATTCAAAATAATCTTATAAACGGTTTTCCGAAAAACCGAGATACGAGGTGATACATTTTTTAAGGTTTGTTTAAGATTTCTCAAAATGTACAAAAATACTATGTCTAATTAATCACATAAATTTCAGTCGAGTTGGTCCATCCAATGGCGGTCCACTATTTAAAGTAAGAAGAAAATGTACGCCCCTGCTTTTTTTAGGAAAAAAAAATATTTTTATTCAACATTTAATAATAATAACAGTCTTTATTATCAGTTTAAATAAGTAGAAACATTTATGAATGTGGATTATAGACTTTTCTCAGGGTCACTTGACCGTCTGAGGAGTCGCAAAATATTTTTAGCCTAGATATCACACATAACACATTTTTCTTCCTTTTAGTACTAAACTTTGATTACAACTTAGTTACGCTTTTACATTATAAAAATAAAATAATATTAAAATAAAATCTTCTTCCTTGTTTCAGTAGTTGAATTCTTCTACCAGAGCATATCTGTAATTCCAAGCTTGCTTGCAGTATTTTACTAAATTGAACCAATCTTTACCATTGATGTAATCCTTATATTCATGAATAGTAAGAATTTATCTACTGAAACAGCGAAGTTGGAATTCCCTTAAAACTGGACATTCTGCTATGAAATGGAACACATCCTCTTCTTTTTTACTATTACACAACAAACATTTTTGAATATCTTTTACATATGAGTATTTATTTAAAAATAACGTTTCATTTCTAATTTTGAATATCCAACTAATTATGGTTGAACCTAAATCACTGTTAACATAATTACTTTTAAATGTTAGCTCTTAATATCAAATAAAGTGACTATTAAAACATTTCATCTCCAACTGGTTAATTATTTTTAGTTTAATCTTTTTAATTACAGCTTTTATACTTAGTTATCTGTTTAGTAGACTTTCAATTGACATTTCATAATTTTCACAAATTTTTTGCCATTTAAACCAGAAAAGTTTTTTATTAATAATTTCTTGTACCATTATATTAGTATACCTGCTTACTGGGGCTTCTCTACATTTATATATGTACTGCATGTGCAATTCTAATGTATAGAAAAATATGATGTCAAGATTGGTCTCTAAATATAATATATAATTAGGAGTATATGAAGGGAGTTTAAAAACTTTCTTTACAAAATATCTCAAAATCTTTTCTTCGTTATCGTACAATTCATACCCCCAGATTTGAGCTCCATAACAAATGATAGCTCTTGATAAGCATTGAAAATTTGTAATTTTGCAGAAAATTTCACATTATTATTTAATAAAATATTATTAAAGTTACAAAGGACAAATTTAGCATATGATGTTTTTTCTTTGAAATGAGAATTTAGTGATAAGTTTGATGTTAATGTGAGGCCTAAGTATTTGTAACTTTTAACTACTTCAATTCTTTCTCTTTTAAAATTCCATTTTTCATGTTTCCCTATTTTACCACCGTTTCTAAAAACCATCACTTTTGATTTAGTTAAATTCACTTTCATGTTCCACTTATATATATATATATATACTTATATTACTTCCAATTTCTGAATCATTTTTTGAAGAATAATGCTACTTGAAGAGAGAAAAACCAAATCATCTGCGAAAGCTAACAATTTAATAGTAACGTCTCTATTTATCCTTATTCCTCCATCTTTCTAAACAATCTTCAATGTTATTGATAAACAAAGAAAACAGTAAAGGACTTAGTAGGTCTTCTTCTTTAACACCTGTGTTTGTACTAAAATTTTCTGTTAATTTATGATGATTTCAAACATACGCTTTGGTTCCTGTATTCTTTTAATGCATTTAGCATCTTGGTGGACATACCTAAAACAGATAACTTAAAAAACAGAGAATGTCGATCAATGCAATCAAAAGCAGCCGAGAAGTCTATAAAGAACGCATAAGAGTATTTATATTATCTATTGTACAGTAGAATTTTCTATACCCAGCCTGAAACTCATGTAAGATATTTTCTTGTTCAACCCATTTTGTTAATCTTTGTAGAAGTAACCCGCTCAAAATTTTGCCACACGTACATATTACAAAAAGAAATTCCTCTGTAGTTGGAAACCTCTGAAGTGTCTCCTTTTTTGTGAATAGTAAAAATTATGGATTCTTTAAAAGCTTGGGGAACCTTACCCGAGGTGTATATGTTATTGAACATTTCTATTAATTAATTCAACATATTATCCTGCCATATTTATAGAATTCATACGGTATTCTATCGTTACCGGAAGCTTTATTATGTTTAACTAGGTGCAACACATATTTTATCTCAGTGGTATCCAAGAAATCATTAGTTAAATTGGGTTCAGCATAACTAATTCTACATGATTCTACAATCAGATTGATTATCGAACCATTATTGTTTATACAAAAGTTTCTCTTTTTTTATTTAGTTTATAAACATCCGCGTAGTCAAGAATCAACTTCGATAAAGTCTCATAGATGCAGACCCCTTTACATTCATTTATCTTTTTACCAATTATATCTCTATATATTTGAGACTTATTTGAGCCCCACTTTAATTTCGGTAATAGTTCTATACGTTCCATTTGTGTTTCAGCTTCTAAAGTACATTTTACACTTATTGGGAAATGGTCTGAAAAAAATTCTGAGTGAACTTTAAAATTCAATATAAGCGGTAGAATCTCAATCGATGCAACACCAAAATCAATAACTGATGAATCTCGACCCCCTATAAAAGTAAATTCGCCACCGGAATCATAATTAGTACGACCATTAAGTAAAACCAAATTATAATCTTCTAAAAAACTAAGTATTTCTCTTCCATATTTAATGCTTTATCTTTTGAATTTCTACATTCTTTTAAATTTAAACCTGATACTATATGTTTTGAAATTTTCTTTCTGATATTCGACATTTAATTCTATAAATACTAATAAATACTTCAAAAAACGGTCGTAGAATGGTAGGTATGATTTTCTTTCATAATTTAAGTAGTTAACTTACAATATTCTACGCCACTGGCTGAATCAAATTTACTGAATATCGTACGATTGATTGTATTTAATGAGATAAAATCAGCTCAATATTTTTTCTACTTTTTAAAAATCTTATCTTGGACACAGGGTATAATGAATGAAGTTATTTTCTGCAATTTTCTTTGTAATATTATTGTTTTTCAATAACCATAACTTTTAACGATTAACCTAAGTTCACTTATTTATTATTACACTGACATTACAATTTTACATCACTATCATATGATGTTTACAGAAATTTCGTTCCGTGGAAATTCTTTGTTTTGTTTTTTCCTCTTTTCTTCAGTGATTTAGAAAATAAAATTGTTTATTTTGAAAATTATACTTTTTAAATTAAATTTAATTAACAGATATTTTGGGTCACTTAAAATTAAAAATAATGTGGTTATTAATAGGGAGATTTTACGCAACCTAATTTAGTAACGCTAAACCTTATCCATATACCGCGGTAACATATGATTAACGGAAAACATTAATCGTATCAAAGTCATACAATCGTATTCCCTTAAGCCCTTATTACATTATCCGATTTCTCTTACGAGTCTATCGACTGAGAAGTCTTGAAAGGTGTAACTCTAGATAGATTCGTAAGGCTAATATGATTTTGTTTACATTATAATAGCTCAATAGGAATAATGCGCATGCGCGGCTAGCTTGAATACTTCAGTTTCGAAAACAAACTTTGTCTCAATTAAAGCTTATCACTTAATAAGACGTAAAAACAATAGAATAAGAGTACAGTTCATTCAAAATCGGGGTATTCGCAAAACATTACGCCGCTAAAAATCGTAATGTTTGCGTAAATTGGGACATCTGGCAATGATACTTCGTTCAATGATGAAGAAAGAAAAGACAGAATCGGCCGTTAGCTGTCTCATAATAACTACGCACGCGCTAAAGCAAAATCGTATTAAAACTCGTAAGTAAAAATAGAAGCTGTTCTAAACGCGCAAGATCTCGTAAGAGTACTCGGAACCAATAGATCAAAAGAAAACTTACAATGTAAACATTTTCATACTGATCTAAACAAAGCTCGTAAGAGTCGTCGTACGACAACTTGTATAATGTAATATCTGCTTTATTGCGGTGACATAAACGTCATCACCTATTAGCGGAACATATGAATACGAATGCTTTCCCAAGAGGAACCAATTCACATTTGCACACGGTTTCGTCACCACACTATACAAGTTTATACTGATGTTCTGGGACGCCACACATAACAATACAATAATATAAAATGTACCATACGAATAAATAAATAAAGCATAACGTTATCGGTTATTAATGTTTTCCGTTAAGTTTATGTTACTGCACAGCCGCAGTAAAAAGGTAAAATCTCTCTATCATTGTTTTCCGTTAATTTTATGATACTACGCAGTCGCAGTATAAGGGATAACGTCTAGCGTTACTAAATTAAGTGGCGTAACAACGATAACGTTGAGCAATTTTAATAGAGGTTTTGAACTACATGTAACAGAACTGTCAGTTATTACACTTTTTCGTTATAATTTTTAACCCTAATCGGGTTACAATTATTTTGACAGCGAATTTCGTATTGGTCGCCCTATTCACACTAAACGTGAATAAAGTTGGGCGTTATCGTTAACCCGTTTGATCTTATTTTTCTTCTTACTACGCATGCGCACAAATAACGATAGCATCGGAAACTGCAATTTTAGGTGACCCAAAATTTTCCCTAATATCGAAGAAAGATTATTTCTTTTTAAGAAACTCTGAGCTTATTTTAAGTGTACATCTCATCAAAATTAAATCATTTTTGTGCCGTTTTCTAGATAGTTTTGAAGTTATACTGAAAAATGTTTGTATTTATTTTTTGAACGGAGGTCTACTTTTGGCAGAAAACTTAAAAAACAAGGAGTAATTTAACATTTATCAAAATTAAAAAACAAGTAATTTGTTGTAGATTTTTGGTGTCAGAAAACCCTTTCGGCACTCGCCACAAATTGAAAAAGAAATTGTAGAATTCTGTAGTTAGTCTCATGTCAAATATGAATTTATCGATGCTGCGATAAAAGCTATATGCTTTTTTAACGCAACATGTCGATATCTTGCCAACTAAATATAAATCAGTGTTCGGGTGCAGTTCGACTTTGCACACACACTCGATTGACTTGATATTGAAAATGAGTACTTAGGAAGACGTGAGGAGTGTCCTTAGGGGTGTGTCAATCAGTACAACAAATTTTTTTTTAAAACTAAAGCCGGTTCGCTTCGGGGAAGCATTAAGCACTATAGAACTGATGAGCTGTTTTAAAACATATCGTCATTGCTGTAGAAGTGCTCAAATATTGCTATCCCCATTGTAATAAAAAATTACATACATAATAACAATTTCAAAACCATACTTTTTTTTCGCGTAAATTTGTTTTAATCAATTTAAGTTGTTTTCGTGTGATCGGGGGTAAATGGTGTTAGTTGGTAGGTTACAGTTATTACAATTTCTTTCTTTACATTTATTTAAATTCAACACTAAATATTTGAACAACCCCTTTGCGCAACTTGACGATGTGATAATCTGCTTCCTTGGGTTCTACATCAGTGATCTGTATCATAATCAGCCACTTAAAGTGTGTGTGCAAAACCGAACTCCTACCATTCAAATCA
This sequence comes from Abscondita cerata, assembly GCA_030710515.1. Classification (NCBI taxonomy): domain Eukaryota; kingdom Metazoa; phylum Arthropoda; class Insecta; order Coleoptera; family Lampyridae; genus Abscondita; species Abscondita cerata. The sequence continues at coordinate 64,083 of JALBCR010002673.1, read as the reverse complement.
CGAACAGTACTTGCAAGAATTCGATGTTGGGGTTAATAAAGCTCATAAATATTATGGCGGCGTCGATTTCTGAAATTTTGTTTTCAATTTGTAGTTCTTATACTTTGTTCTTCTACGAAAGAGAGCAACAGATATTATTGATGATAATTGCACTAACAAATAAATCAGTTTCTAATAGTTATTTATGTAGCAAGGGCGTAAAGTAGCTGTTTTAGGCCCAGAGGAATGTACAATCAGGACGAGAGGCTAAAACAGCTTTACGACCGAGCTGCATACATAATTTTTTACACGTGTCATTATTTTCGTATACAAAAAAGTAAAAACATTTACAAATTGCGTTAATCTACTGTATTATTACTATCATAGGTGCCTTACATAATTTTTCATTTGTCACTCACAGTGACTGTCATATTGTAAAATTGCAAGCATCAAATTATTATTTAACAAAAACATGGAAGATTTTTCGATATCTTGTACGCCACCTGAAGTGGTCGCTAGTCCTTTGAGGAGGTCAAAATCGCTGAAAATTTCCAAAAAACTTACGATGTATATTAAGTGGTGTCTCGGAAAAAAGGCAAAAACATCAAAAAATGTGCTTCTAGCATATTTTATTTGAGAGTCAGAAGTATTTAAATCATCAACACCTTGGTCGATGTATTCAATGTTGAAGGCCGCTATCTCAATTAATGAAAATCTAGAAATAAGCAATTTCAAAAAAGTAACTGTATTCCTAAAAAGAAATTGGGACGGATACAAACCTAAAAAATTCAAAATTTTAACAAGGGGACGAATTTTAAAATTTATTATTGAATCTCCGATTTTTAATGATGAAAGTAAGTAAATTGTTTTGATTAATAATATTATACGTAACATAATATAAAAAATTAGGTGGCGAATAGCGCACTTCAGTTAAAAATTTAAAAAGGACAAAAGAGTCTACCCTAATGCCTTCTTTCTTTACCAGTAAATTTAGTACAAGAAATCCCTAGAGTTTGCTGCAGTGTTACCAATTACAAATTGTTGATTGCTGGTTGATTGTTAATGTTTGGTTGGATCGTTTTATTCGTGTTATTTATTCATTATTGTTGCTCTTCTCGTTATTTATCCGTTTCCTAAAACAGTCTTTTTAGTCAATGTGTTGGTAATTTTTACTAAATACCCATAAGTATGTTGGCTGCTTTGATGAAGAGAGAAAGAACTAGGGTAGACTATTTTGTCGTATTAATCATTACAATATTGTTAAAGTTGAATACAGAATAGTCAATACAATATACACTAATAATGGCGATTTGGTTGCATCCAGCAATACATTAGAATAATTTTAACGATTTAAAAACCAAAAGACCACGGGCGCAAAATAACACTTTTAAGCCCGCGGGCAAAATGTTTTACTGTACACCCAAAAATGGGGTTAAAAAAGTCAATTTTACGCTTGATCGTAAAAAAATTGTTTTGAAAAATTACCACTTTAAAGTGGTCAAATGTACCCGTTTGATGTATTATTTAATGAATATTTTTAGGACATTCATAAATTATCGAGTAAAGACCCTTTATTAACACTTGGACATCGTCAAAGTTTTTGGGGGTTTTGAATGTATTTAGTTTTTTTTTAAATTTCAAATTGTGTATTTACTTTCATTTGTTTTTTTTTTAATCCAAGTTTTCCTAAATATAACCGTCAATTTAATTAAAGTTAAGTAAGCTATATTACAAAGAACATCAATTTCCCAATCAGTGTAAACAAAAACATGCTTATAACTAACACAACGTTTTTCTTAAAAATTATTTGTTTATGCCGCACGCTTTTTTTGCACGATTATTATGATGCACTTTAACTATGTTTTTATAGTATTTGCGTTCTTTTGGAATTACTATAATTTTGCTTTTACTGCAAGAGCTCGATTAAATAATAATTCATTAATAAACATAATTAAATGTGTATCATTTCAGGTGACTTTCTTGAAAATGTGTAAATTTATATCATATATGTTTTTACCAATAAAAGAGATTGTGTTTTGTAAGTGTAATTGTTGCATTTTTACAGTAGTATTCCGGATCATAAGAACTTCCACAGCGCTACACTTGAGTCAGATAGCCCGTTTTTGTATTGTATTTTGAGTCAACCTGATAATAAGGTAAGTTTGTACATAAAATTAGATGGTTGTCATCTTTACATTTGTATATTTGATATTAGTGTTAACATGCAAATGTTAGTTATATTATGAGACATTGGTAGTGTATTTGTTTTATGTATTATTAATGCATTAGCTTATTGTATAAAAGTCATTATTTTATGATAAGCATTCGATCTGCATTTATTAATTTTCCCCAATATTTAATAACCAAATTTTCTACGTCAATGTTGGATATTTGTCTAAATGCATACGGTGATGCACAATGTATTGATCTACAGTTTAAATATATTTACGTGTATGCAGGGTGTTTCACAAAAATATGCCAACCTAAACTTTTATTTTCTTATAAGTGTATGTTTTTGAGTTGACTTTTACACTCTGACGTCACGTTTTTGTCTTCCGATGTTGACTTTATTCTATTATCATAATAAAAGTTAATAATTGATAATCAAATATGATGGTCACCATAATATAAAGAAGCAATTGAATAATTTTTGTAACGTTTTTTAATTATAAGAATACTGGCCGTTTGTGAATAATTTTTGTATCTGTGTATAATAAGTTGGGAGTCTCCACGTGCTATTGTAACATGTCCGTATAGTAAACTGTTAACGTTCTAAATTTTGGCGACACATGATGTAAGCAGTACAAAATTGGGTTTTATTAAACGACCTACTATAATCCGCAACAGATTGTACAATTGCAAATAAACACAGAGACTCATTCGATGACTGTTTCGTTCTTTTGAGACTCTTCAGGAGTGAAAGACCTCGTCTGTAAGTTCACAAATGTATAAGGTGCGGCCTATCATCATATGATTATGAAGTTACTAATCCACGCTTTTAAAAGTCGTTCATCCCCAACAACGATAGTCACTTAATATGTGGAATGGTGTATTAATTTGCAATGTGGTTGGGCTAGAGAAAAGTATTTAGGTTTTTTTGTAAATGATTTACCTGAAGAGATTGAGGTAGATAGAATTCGAGCGATGTAGTTTTAACACGATGGTGGCCCTCTACATGACACATTAAAATTATATGGTAAGGTCGCCGGATCTTATGCCCTTTAATTTTTTGGGGCTGTGCTAAAGTGAAAATCTATTAACTTTTCTCCACCTCAAGCGAAGACTTTATGCATAAGATAATATTATTCCGTTTCAATTTATTTCTTCTCAGCATGAACAATATTTTGAACATTTACTTTGGTTTTTCGTTTATTTCATTAATTTTTGAAGTTTGATCATTTTATGATCCGGTTTTGTTTTTTTCTATTTGTTTAACTGTAAAATCGAAAGATTTATAATATACAGGGTGTTACATTGAGAATAGTTATTGTGTAAATGGATATCTTTCCGTAATAATACAATGGTTTTTCCCAAGGACGTATTAAGGACTTCTTATGGAGGGTGCGAATGTTCCGAAAGAAAACTCAGGTTTTTAGTAGAGGCGACGTTTCGCACCCTAAAATGGGTGCTTCTTGCAGATCAATTTTCTCATGGAACATTCACACCTTGCGTAAGGGGTCCGGGCGTCCCGGACAAAAATCTTTACTGAAAATCATCACATATCCCGTAAATTTATAATTTTATGTAGGTTTTTGACTAATATATCGTTTATTATAAAACTAGACTATCAACAATAATCGAAGGTCAAACAAATTAAAAAAGTTACGATGACGGCATTGTGTTTTTGGAATTAACAATCCAAATAATATTAACACTTTTGCTTTTAAATGGACTAGATAATAAAAAAATGGAAAATTATGCTATTTAAACAAAACATAAGTTTATGTTGATATATTTTTGTGAAACATCTGTATGGATTAAATATTTTTAAACCATGCTCCATTGGAAGCAGCACAGTAGAGGAAATTTGTGGAGTAGCTTCCTAATCTTATCTGATCGAGTGAAATGTAACCTAGCATTTTCGGCTTAATTCAAACCGTCCAATATGACGCTAAGATTATTTTTAGTAAGGTGTAATTTCATTTCTTCCTCCCAGTTTATTCCATAACGAAGCTGTGCTATAAACAGTTTTTTTTTGAGCTTGAACCTTAACGATAGGAGCAGAAGGAGACGTTTCTTAGGTGTAGAATGCTATGATACGTGCAGATCCGCGACATGAGGCCCAAAAAAGTTCACCGTTAGATTTGGGCCCATACAATATTGGATGCAATATATTTTTTTAAATTGTACGTCAGCTTGTTTGCAGACAGGTTTATAAGGTATGGTTTAGTTACTAAAGCCAAAAAAAGCTGACGTTTTTATTCAGACCCAAACGTTCAGGCCCATACAATTCTCATTGCAATGTGCATTGGCCATTGTATCGTCAGCTTTTTTGTAAATTGCTTTTTTCGATGAAATATCATCGAATTTCAAAAAGCTGACGTTTTGGTTGAGCTTCGGTCTCGTGGTGTTTCGCAAAATACGTCTAATGACTCGGCAAGTATAATCGATTATTTTCGATGCTTTTGTGATATAACTAAGAATACCCATTACAGCTACGAGGTCGTGGAGGCGACGGAAACGGTTTTGTATTTTCGAAGAGGATGATGTAATCGAAGACGTTAAAGGTCGAATCAAAATATTTCTAATTTCTAATACACGCCAAAAACTGGCAAGTCGTTACGTAAAAATTCTTTTTAGTAAGATCCTTTTTGATAGAAAACCTACTCTGAGTAGGTAATTCCATTTGTAGTACGGGAACCTTTATAAGACCGCGTTACGCAAAAACGAGACACAAAAACTTAAATCCTCAAAAACGTCGAAAACTATTTATGTTGGAATGAAGAAAACTAGTATCCGAAATTGCGAAGCGGGGAGAAACACTTTTTTTCTTTTATGCGCCACTGCACGACAGGCTCACAGAGCTTTTTGACGACGAAAACTTTGAACTATTTCAAGATAATAAATTTTGTCTCAAAGTGAAGGCGACGAACTGACTGCAGCTGCAAGATAAGGAAATCGAGCAAAGAACAGTTTTGGACGAATTATTGCTCCTTACAGCCCAATTTGGTTTCTGATATATGGCAGAAATGTTTCTATGAAACATACGTAATCTTTCTGCAATGTTACGAAAAATATCCAAAACATAACCGAAATGTTTCAGACAAACGAAAATGTTCGCACATATTTCAAAAAATGCAATCTTTCTGAAACATTTCTGGCACATCACATTTAAGATGTCAAATACATTTTAGCAGTATGTATGAACATTATGAGAAACGTTTCTTGAAGATTGCTTCTTTATAACCAGAATGTCTCAGGTATATATAGAAGTAGTGGTCATGCATGAAACACTGAAAGCAGTAACCATAAAAATTGTTTTATTCACATAATATATAATAAAAAATAATTACTAAGTATAAATAATATTTATTCTGTGGTAGCTGTGGTGGTAGCTGGTTCTTTTTCTGCAAAGAACGAAAATTATTAATTATTTTGTGTTCACCTTGTTCTAATCTAGATTCAGATTTAAAAACAGACTACATTGGATTGATTAGGATTTGATCTCGTCATTTTTTATTCGATTTTGAGTTACAGAGTAGGACTGATTCTGCGAAACGTTAAATGTTTTTAAACAAATTTCCGACAAACTTCTAATCTTAAAATTTTTAGTGTTTTGAACGCAAAAGCACAGAAAAATAATGCAAAAGTAAAAGAAATGCTGATTCATTAAGGCACAAGCACAAATAATAAAATTACTTACCTTTCCAGATTCTGCCATTTTTATACTAAACGAGATTTATGTCTTTTAACACTAAACAAATTTAAACGGTTTGATTATTAAACAATAGTCACTAAACTAAATAAAAATAACTAAGCACTAACTAAAACGTTCTATAAAATTAACATCGAACGATAACAATAATGTTTACTACAATTGCGCAGAATAACAATATATGTAACTTCAACGCTAAACCTATGGCTAAACACAAAGAGTAGGACAAAGCAATTGCGACAGACACTCTGTGAAGACGATAAACGTGGCTCAACACGATTCGCGCGAAGAATTCTTTTGTTTAAAGAGATTTGTTTTTGTATGCATTTGCAGATTATCGATTATACGCTTCTATTGGAAACCTACAAACTTGCTAATACTAAGAAAAAAAAATGTTGGGAATTGACGAATTTTAACACCAAAATATTTTATTTTCTCCTCATTTATATTCATACATTTGATTCTGAAAAAAATATTAATTAGTTTTGCAATTTTATTCTAAAATACAATTCCTCATGTTAGAAAAATGTCTAGGTAGGTATCATTTTATAAATCTACAACCACTTTGATTTTTAACCTTGATGCGTATTATTTTATTTCTGAATTCCCTCAGACAGAATGCACTGAAATATTTCTTTCTCAACTGTCAGGTAGATGTCAGAAATGTATCTGTGAAACCGTAATATAAATGAAACATTGAAATATGTCCGAAACATGTCAGAAACTTTGTGTGCTGTATGGGATGTGCTTCTAATATTATCTTTACATCTTAGTATCGAGCCTAAAACGGTGGCACCACGTTTCCTCTTTTGTGACGCATACTAATATAAACATTTACCATAAATTTCAATACTAATTCAAAATCGATTAAAAAAATATTTTTGAAAGTAACTCATTCAGTGCATCTTTAGCCCCTCTATTTTCAATAATAAAAAAAATATTCTTTAACATAAGAAACAAAACAAACGTTACGACGGTTCTAATAATATCTATCAATAACAATCAATAACTATGAGGCGCCGTTCAGGACATAATTATTTTTTTGAATATATTAATTATTGGCATGTTTAAATGATTTTTACAAATATATATATATAATTTTGTTTAAATTAAATATATATATTTTTCAGCATGAGAAATTAAATAAATATATTTGTGAATGTGGAAAATATATATAGAAAGTGTAGTTTCAAAGATCGCCGTTAGGTAGCGGTAGTGATGAACCAATTCAAAGTGAAAACGTGGCAACGTCTCAATTCATTATTTGATTGTTAACATTTATGGTTAACATAACCAATAAAATTTTATACAAAAATAGTTATATAGGTTTGGAATTTTGTGAATAGAGAAAGGTACGGTTAATATTAATGCTGATTTATGTATTTTAGATATGATGGTATATATAAATAATATCCTAATTTATTTTCATTTTAGTTATGTCGATTATTTAAATGTGTAGAAGCTAATAGCTGCCAACTCGTTTAAGTATGGATTATTCAGAATTTGTTTCTATTGATTCCTTCTTACATGGTCTGGTGCATAATTATGAAACCGTTACTCAACTTCTTTTAAGAAGAGATACAGAAGTATTACGTATTAAGAAGATTAAAGTGGAGGTCTATCTAGCTATTTTCCATTTATATTATTCAGATGCTACAGATAACAATTTAAAAGATCTTCTGTATAGAATTTGTGCAATTTTAATGGTGCAATATAATGAAATTAAAACTTTAGATTGCAATTCAATCTATAATTCCTTTGGGCGTTATAATTTGGACACTATTTCCAGTTCAAATGGCACTGCTATTGTTGGACGTCCCAAATATGATTTATCTTATAACCAGCTAACCCTACTACGAAATTCAGGGTTAAGTTGGAAAAGAATATCGCAGTTACTACACATATCTGTACGTACTCTCCTTAGACATCGAAGTATAATATTATTTCAAGATGTTAAACGGAATATTACGGATGATGAATTAGATTCCATTATACAAGAAATTTTATCAACTACTCCTAATGCGGGTGAAGTTTATATAATTGGAAGCATCAAGTCTAGAAATATACATGTTGCACGGTGGAGAGTAAGACAAAGACTACATATAATTAATCCCATAAGGATACGTTTAAGGAGAACACATGCCATATGTAGAAGAACATACAGGGTTAAAGGTCCAAATTACTTATGGTAAGCAATGAATACACTTTTTGAACTTTTTCATTGAATTAATTGTACTTCATTTTTAGGCATATGGATTCTAATCATAAATTGACATCATTTAGATGTGTATTTCATGGTTGCATTGATGGTTACAGTAGATTAATAATATATTTAAAATGTTTACCAAATAATACTTCAACAAGTGTGTTGAATTTATTTAAAGAGGGTGTTGAAAAGTATGGATTACCAGTAAGAGTTCGTGGAGATCATGGCACAGAAAATATTCTTGTTGCAGAACACATGATTTCTCAACGTGGAATTAATAGAGGTAGTTACATAACTGGCCGTTCTGTGCACAATCAGCGCATAGAACGTCTGTGGGCAGAGGTCAATAGGGTTGTATCAAAGCACTACAAAGAATTGTTTATTTGGATGGAAAATGAAGAAATGCTGGATGAGAATAATGAAATAGATTTATTTGCATTGCAGTATATATATTTACCACGAATTCAGTGTAGTTTAGAGGAATTCATTAATCAATGGAATAATCACCCTTTAAGTACAGTTAATGGATATACACCTTTGCAATTATGGACAATGGGGTTAATTGGAAATAATTCTGACATGCTGGAAGATGATAATTATTTACAGGATGTAGAAGGATATGGAATTGATGCTGAAGGACCAATAGCGATAGAAACTAACAATAACATCGTCGTCCCAGTACCTGAACAAAGATTTTTGGAATTAGAAGATCAGTTGAAAAATGTTGTACCTGATCCTTTATTAGATGATAGTGTGAAAGGAGTTTCACTTTATATTAGCATTCGCGATTTTCTTCGTTCATTGTTAGACAATTAAAATTACCCTTTTATAAAATACAAGTAAAATACAAGATCTTTTTCTAACGATTTGTGTTGAATTCATTTTGTGTTATACCTATGAATATGAATTTTCTGTTTCTTACAAATCAAAACAGAAGAGATATTGGAATAAGCTCACCGTGCCAAATTTGCAATCATCTCTGCTGAAAGAGAATTTAAGATACGTTTGCTAAGGTAACTGATTAAAAACGGTTTATGTTGTTGGAAACATTTCTTTAAAAAACGTACTTCAAAGCAAAACTAATAAACTAAAGCAAAACAAATTGACTTTAAGCCATTCCAAATTCTTTTGAATTGCCTATACCAAAGTCCATGTTGTTTTTAAAATCTTCATAGTTGGTATAACAAGTAGGTAGATGTAGTTCAAGTCCACATGTATTGGCTTTAGGATATTTCATATTGGTATCGTGGAGAAAATGTATTTCCAGTTTTTTCCAAAGCCTAATGATGGTATGGCATCCGCCCCTGTTGCAAAGATTAATATATCTTCCAAACTGCAGTTATTAGCGCCTTCTAAAATTAATAAATGCTAATACACAAAAATTTGAAAATTTCAGTTTCTAATGTAAAATCGAATACTTTCTACCTACACAAAAGAAAATAAAAATGCTACAAAACAGTAGAAAGCAAAGTTGAGAAAGTATTGATGAAAACGTCTGAATCAAATGTATAAAGAAAAAGAAGTTACTGAAAACACACAAGTAACATAAAGACGTACCTTCGCTGTCCAACAAATAATCTCGCCAAAAACAAACGATTCTATTTTCGTTCTGTCGCGTATTACTTCCCATTTCACTCAATTTTATTGTGAATATTTCTTCTATTGTTTTGAAATCAAGTTGAATTTTATCATGACACATAATTTGCTCAAACAGATTTGCATGACTCTGAATTAGCTCAAGGATATTACATGTTCTTAATCCATCCATAAACTGGTCTAATGCAGGTTTTGTTCTATATAAATGATAAAATTTAATTGCGGCTAAAAGGAAAAATCAAATTCGTGAACACACATGTATTATAAACGATTATTAATTACCATCAATTATTTCATATTTCGTGTCTAGTGACCGATTGCTGTTAATTCCTGCAATTGAAAATATATTTTCGTCTGTAAGATAATTTTTCATAATGTTCTGATCATTAATCGATGCCAATGTAGATAGTTTTTCTTGTATATCGGAATCTACAAATTCTATTGCAGCCAAGGTAAATTCTATACCTTTTGTTATAGCTGTATACAAATTCTCGGAAAAAAATGTGGACCTAATCCTCCATGTACAAGGCTGAGAGAAATAATTCTTCCTGCTTCAAAGTAATTTTTTTTCTAGAGCCAATGCATCTAACGAAATATATTTTTATTTACACCAATAAAAAGATGTGAGTTTTGAGATGGTTGAGTACTAATCGAAACATTTCTCGTGTAGGACCACCCATATCTACAGCACCTTCAGATTGACCATCTACATCACTAAATTTCACATCAATTTTTCTATATGGGTCAAAGGAAGGCCTTCTCATAGCACGTATACAACACTGAAATATATCTTCTCGATATATATTAAAATGTGATATTTGATCATTCACAATTTTTGTTTTTAAATTTTCCAATATATCATTTAATACATTATATGACCCTTCGTCATTCTGTATTATCTCATAATTTGAATTATGCAATAGAAGTTCGTTATTACTGCTACAAGCGCTATTTTCAATAATGTTGTCAGTAACTTCAAGTGTTAGGTCGGTTTCATTATCTGAATCAATATCTTCATCAGTAGGTCTTACATAAATAACTTTTGATGGTAAATACGCTTTAAAACCGCTCCATCCAATTGAGTTCCTTCCTCCAAACTTAATTTTGTCAACCTCCCACTCATTGGCACCATTAATTCAAAATGATTCCTTAATTTGTCATTAAATAGTGATGTAATGCGCTCATAAATACGGTCCAGCTTCATATCAGTAGAAAATTCTACATCAGAAAAGGCAAACCCTAGAACATATTATGATGTTACACACCAACGTAGGCATATAATACATAAGGCATCGACAAAACACCATTAACATGCGTTTCCTCTGACATTGTATATAATCTTACCATTTTCATAAGCTTTCGCTTTATCTTGTCCTTTTAAAGTGGTTAAACAGTTTTTAAATTGGACCAAAATGACATCTTTAAAAAACTTCTTACTTGTAACTTGTGGCACATTATTTCTTCTCGATTGACTTCTTATTCGACTATTTTGCCCAATACTTGGAAATAACTGGTTTAATTCTGACGAACAGAAACTCCTGCATTAGTAGCAACAGTTGAGCTCAATGATGTTGATTGCGTTATACTTCTCACAGTATGTTCTAATGAGAGTCGTAATTGAGGACTTTGTAGAATACGATCTACCGTCTCTCTAAGATCCATTTTAAATTTCATAAAAATAATGAATAAACTGCAATAAACAGGAATTAAATTGAAGTTTTAATAACGTTATTTATATAATTTGAAATACTTTATATAGTTACATCAGTAAATATGTCGTGAGTTTCATTTATAAGCACAAATTGTAATGTATACTTTTGAAAAAACGAAGCCAATGAATTGCCTATCACTTTAAGCCAAAACGTTGAATATCGACTTAAATACCTATGCATAGACTCGTTTCTTTTAAAGTCATGGTAGTAGCGAAATCAGTATTAATATCAACTGTACCTTTCTTTGTCAGTGTCAATAAGAAAACCACATAACTAAAATGAAAATGAATTAGGTATTATTTATATACACCATCATATCTAGAATACATAAATCAGCATTAATATTAACCGTACCTTTCAATCAAAGAATGAATTGAGACGTTGCCACGTTTTCACTTTGAATTGGTTCATCACTACCGCTACCTAACGGCGATCTTTGAAACTACACTTTCTATATATATTTTCCACATTCACAAATATATTTATTTAATTTCTCATGCTGAAAAATATATATATTTAATTTAAACAAAATTATATATATATATTTGTAAAAATCATTTAAACATGCCAATAATTAATATATTCAAAAAATAATTATGTCCTGAACGGCGCCTCATAAATAACTTTTACTATTAATATTTGTCAAGTTTTATCCTTTTGACTTTTAAACTTTTAATCATTACTTTATCGTTTACTTTATTTTATCTTCACATCATATTTTTTCAATATTTCAAATCTTTATCTTGCTTCTTCAAATTTAACTTCATCTAATCAATGATCAGCAGTTTCCTTTCCTTAAATTTATTCTTCAATTTTGATTAATCTTCTTCTTCATTATCATTTTGTTTCTTACTTATTCATTTCACTTTCTTTTCTTTTTCTTCTCCGTTTCTTCTGTAGCATCTTCTATGTTTAACACGATATCTTCTATTTCTTTATTCTTTATAGTACTTTCTTCCGCTATTATCCATTTAATTTCGTCCTTCGTTTTCATTTTTACATACACTTACTCTTTTGCTCTGTATTTAAGCCTCATTTTGAAGTCGGTCACGTATTCGCGTCGCTACAGTAGGCATTCAGTAATGCAACCACAAACAAACCGCAAAAATGTGGTTGACTCAACCACAATTTGCGGTCGAGCTAACCACTCTAAGGTCAATAAGGTTGTTTTTGCTAACGGTACTTTATATACAACTAATTAACCATATAACAATAAGTTAGTATTTTATAATAATAAAATCATCAAGTAGTCATTTGTGGACAAGCCACACTGAAGTGCTTAAAGAGCCACATTTTTGTCGGATACGTGTGGCCAATTACTTTGTTTCACTAGTTGACTACTATTTTTTTCTTTCCATTTTTATTTTTATCATAACATGTACGCGCCTGTACTTATTATTTTTAAGTAGGGAGCTTTAATTCCCCTACCACCTACAATTTTAGTATAAGGGTAGTAAGTAAGAATTTGGAAAAAGTGTATGAGACGGTAAATAGTCGGTACAGTAGTAATAAAGAAAACGGTCGATATTGCACCTCCGTAAAATACGTAACTTAAAAAATAAATAAAATTAATTAAAAATCAAAGTGTATTAATTAATAGAACTAGCAATAAAACATAACGGGCTACCATACCCAAAAATTATAATAAAAGTAAACATACATAACATTAACACATTTTTTTAGCTTTTGTCATGCCCTCCCGCAATGAGATTTGTTACTACTCACCGCCAAGGGAAGTCGTGCCGATATCTATTAAGGGGCGATTCAGAAGGTTACGTATTAGTATGGAACATTCCAGATATATCTCCAGGCGAACTAGTCAGTATACAGCAACAAAAAACGCCACAACCACTACAGATGACTGCATCATTTACCACAAGTTTATCGGAAGCTTGGGCGAGTATGAATCCTAGTCCGGTGGGTATTCTTGATCAATTGGAAAAATCAGAAAATCAAGGTATTCTTAAAATCTTTAATCGATCGTGTCGTTAATTTTTCTTATAGCGATTAAATTAACCGCAAGTATATATTTACCGCTACAAAGCAGGCTAGTAGTCGGTAGGGAAGATGGGTCTATTATTATTATTCCAGCAACTCAGACGGTTATGCTCCAGTTGTTACACGGGAATCATCAACAATACGATGGTAGGAGTTGTTAGATCTGCGTAAGTTTTTTTAATTGTTCGATTATTAGGCTGGCCCCCGCATCAGATATTAACAGGCCACGGTGGTCGAGTTAATTGCTTATTATATCCACATCGCGAACATTCAAGATACGATAAAAATCACTTGATATCTGGTGGAGTTGATTTTGCTGTTTGTTTATGGGATCTATACGCCGGAACTTTGCTACATCGATTTTGCGTACACGCTGGTGAAATTACTCAACTTCTTGTTCCTCCAAACTCTTGCAGTGTAAGTTGTTGCCAAAAATTTAATAGGTAGTCTGCAATAAATTTAATTTGTAGGCGAGAGTGCAAAAGTGCGTATGTTCTGTTGCGTCGGATCATTCTGTAACGTTATTAAGTTTGACGGAGAGAAAATGCATCTGTTTGGCTTCCAGACATCTTTTTCCAGTAACCACGATAAAATGGCGACCGTTAGATGACTTTATGATTATTGGATGTTCAGATGGGACGGTGTATGTTTGGCAAATGGAAACTGGTCATTTAGATAGGGTTTTACAAGGCGAGTATTGAATTTAAATTATAATACTGCAAGAAATTGAAGCAAAAAATGAGTGATTTGAAAACGTAAGGTTTTTACGTATTGAACCCAATTTACTAAATTTCGCTACGTATTAAGGGTTAAATTTCTATTGATTTAATTGAACCGGTTGCTTTTTGCGTTCGTTTAGTTATAGATACGTTTAACGTATACTATCTCGGATGATTTCTAACAAGAACAAAGGTCCGGGTATCGGATGGTTTATTATGTTGTGTTTATAATTGAAGGAAAATCTCTTTGTCAATTACAACAAAATGGATTTAGTACCTAACTCGTGAATAATGTTAACGCATATTAACGCCTTACGTTTTCGAATTTGGCTACGTGTTAACGTTAACACGTTTTTATCTCCCACCTTTGATTTAGTAGATGAGTTGTTCATATTTTTTTAATTTTAGGTATAGCCGCTGAAGAAGTTTTATATGCCTGTGATGAAAACGAATCTAGTTATAATACATCTTCTGAAGTTGGTCTCGCTAATCCCGCAGTTCATTTCTTTAGGTAGACGTTTTACTTATTTAGTAAAGGATTTATACAATTTTTTTGCAGAGGTCTAAGACATCGAAATCTATCAGCAATAAGACACGCTACACAAAGGGGGCTTCACCATTTGCAACAATTAGGTGCGCATACAAATAACGACGACCCTCACATGAAACTCGGTCAGCATTCTCCATTAGTCGTACAAGGCCTAAGAACAAATCCCAAAGGTAAATTAATTTACTGTTTTAACCCTTCTTGGTTCCAATTAACTTTTTTTTTTAGATCCCGAAAGTCACATATTATTTTTTGATATAGAAGCTTTAGTTATTGAATTATTAAGTGAAGAGTATTCGGCGATGTCTCCAGGTAGTTTAGAAGCAGCAGGCTTGATCTCCCAATCTGAATACCTTAAAGTAGCGTCGTTGACTCACAGTGCTAGCCCAGATGCTCACAAAAAAATTGCAGGTTAGTTACATATTTTCATATTTCTGCAGGTTTTGATCAGTCGTTGATGTTTTTGTTTGGGTGTATTGTTTATAATTTAATGTAAGAGCAATCAGCATTATATGAAATGATAGGTTGGGCGAGTTCGAGAAGATATTTGAAACCTCCATTTTTTCTTTACATTTTAACAAATTCTTTAAATACAAATACATGGTGATTATGAAGATTTAACCCAAAACACCTAGATAAAATGTCGCTCATTACTAAGTTACAGGGTGTTTTGTTTAAAAATTTAAAAACTATTTGTGCTCAGTATTTTAAAACTAATTGACGTATCCATTTCATATTTGGCAGGAAGTGTAGACACTGTACGCCCTTCTGAATTATGTTAAACAAACATTTCTGTCTACTACCAGAGGCGTACGATAGGGGTAAGTGACCGGTTAATCGTCCCCAAATTTTACGCCACTGGCAGAATAGAAATTTTAGTAGAATTTTCGATTCTCCAATATTTTTAAGTAAATAATGTACTCTTTCCTTATAACGATTAAGTTAATATTTTTCGAGATATTTTAAGTTAAACATGAAGCTGTATCATTTTTAAATTTTGGTATGTAACTCGGTAATAACTAATATCGACGTTTTGAGCCAGTGGATTGCATTTAATACGCAAATTAAACTTTAATCCATATTAACAATAAAGATACTAAAATTTATTGAGAAAAATAAAATAGATCTTCTAACTTTAAAATAATTCAAAGTGATTTTAAAATATTATTAAAGCAAATAACCTGATTTCTATTTAAATTATAATCCGTTAAGTCACATTTAATGGATAATTTTTCAATATTATTTGTTTCGTGCAGTTGGCTCTGAACTGAATTAATTCTTTTGATTTAGTGGTGTGCTTTCATTTTTTTTCAATTCAATGGTACAGCTTCATGTTTAACTTAAAATATCTTGAGAAATATTGACTTAATCGTTATGAGGAAAGAGTACATTATTTACTTAATAGATATTGGAGGATCGAAAAATGGTACTAACTAACTAACTAATTTTAATGCCGCCAGTGGCGTAGAATTTGGGCACGATTAACCGGTCACTTACCCCTGTCGTACATCTCTGATAGTAGACAGAAATGTTTGTTTAACATAATGTAGAAGGGTGTAGGGTGTACAGTGTCTACACTCCCTGCCAAATATGAAATAAATACGTCAATTAATTTTAAAATACTAAGCACAAATCGTTTTTAAATTTTTAAACAAAACACCATGTAACTTAGTAATGAACGGCCTTTCATCTAGGTGTTTTGGGTTAAATCTTCATAATTAAAGTTCGGGATTCTAGTGTTCAATTATTTCCAGATAGTAATGAATCACCCTGTATACCCGTATCTCACAATAAAAAATCGTTTGGTAAGCGATTTTTACGTGACGCCGACACATAAATGGGATTTTCAAAAGAACCTGGTCTTGACTGAAGGTCAAATTATCAAGTTTTTCAAATGGAAACCTTTGAAGAATCTCACATACAATGCGACGGTTTTAAAACTCCTTTTTTTACGACGTATTAAAGTTGGTACATTAAGCAAAAAATTCTGTCTGGAGGTTGGATGGATGTCCGTCCGTATGTAGACACTATATCAAGAAAACCACTGGTCCGATTTTTATGAAAGTTTGGCGACAAGGATAAAATTAAAAAAAACGTGACCCTGTTACAGTATGTTATCGTCGAAGAATTTATAAAAAAATTGTAGTCATTTTGAAGCACTGTCTGATAGCTAATGTCGGCGAAGGATCAGTAGTAAAATGCTTCGAGACGATGGGCACCACCCTACGGGTTGTAGTTATTAGTTCTAAACAGTAGAGACTTAAGATACAAAGAAACAAACTTATAACGCAAGAAACATATAATTTGTCGATTTGTGTCACAGATAATTATACCTAAATTTACATGCAGGTGATAACTAACAAATAAGTTACTTAACTAATACAGATCGTAACACAGATTATTCGACTAAGTGCTTTATCTGACAGCAATATCTTGTTTTCTCCGAAACAAAAGAAAAGACACTACGGCCAAGCCGAATAAACAATCCACGTTTCGATAACAAGTACTCTAATCATACTAACTCAACTTTAATTCTAAATACTTTAGGTTGATTTTTCTAATTATAGCTACTAAACCTATATAAATGATTAAAACCAATACCGAAATATTGACGCAAACATATTGCGGCGGTTTGAAAAATATTAATTATAAAAAAAAAAAAATTATGTAATAAGACACTCTAATTCATCACTCAGGGTCAACTTGGATTTGTCAATTGAACGTGAATAATTATGAAATAACAAATGTAATCAATACGAGCAAAAAATATTTTACGAACAAAACAAAAAATATATAAAACTTAAATTTAAAATATTTGCTCATGCCGCGTACGCGCAAATGAAATTTAATTAAACTACTTAAAAATCCGTTTACATTGATCTTATTCAAACTAACTAACGTTATTGAAATTGCGCTGTTTTCATTTCCATTTCACTTCTAATTCGGCCGGTGCAGGATTGTTTTCATAATTTCAATGCTTCACCTTTAATATTTCATTCACTAAAAAACCGATAATCACAAATACTATTTAACGTTAAAAATAATTTTTTTGTTAATTCACAGTTGTAATTCAGTAACTGTCTATTCCTTTTAAAAGTTAAACTTTTAACACGTCGAATGCTCAAGCGTTCTTAATTGTTCTTTTATTATATTTTTAATTCTCACACTGTTTGTCGCCAAACCAACAATGCACTTTTGATCACGTACACTACAGATTTTGTGTATCAACATTTCTTAATCAAAAGAGATATGCGTTTATAAAACAATATTCATATTCTATACTTATGCTAATCTGCCTACAAAATTTTTATTGTAATTAAATGGAATATTATTTACACGAAACATTTTAATTACTTTCTCAAATTAATTTTAGGTCGGTTAGAAATCTTACTTAACTTAAAATACCTTAATTTACTTTTGGTTTGAATAAAAACATTTACCATAAATTTAAATAATCATTTTTTGATTCAAAATAAACCTTTTTATTATTTAAAATAACTTATTCAGTGCAATATGTGTAAATTATTCGTCGTGGGACCCCGATTGTCACAAAAAGGCGCTAATTATCAATTAATTGCGAATTATAACGATCGGTTTCTAACACACACGTAATTATGAACATGGAAGTTTCAAAACTATGCGCATAAGACAATCACAAAAATTCCGCTTCAAAAGAATTTGTTATTTTTAGATATGGATGCATGCATTGATATTTTTGAAATTTGTTTACATTTTTTAAATTATTTCTTAATGTATTTATTTTTGACATACGATATGTTAATAGTTAGCATGGTACTATTAAAATATATAGGGTGTTCATTTTAATTGAAACCTCGAAAATAATTAAAAAATAGACAGTTTTCAATAAATCCGTTTCAATTGTTATGATTTATATTTTTAAAGACTCTTATATGTACTATAAATACACATTTTATCGTTTATTCACTAGTTATAAAAATAGCAACTTTTCTTGAAGATCATAAAAGATATGTAGTAATAGCACTGGTAACTTCCAGGCTCGTGCCGTAAACTTTCAAGAGACACATTTCCCTTCTTGTTGATCAAGGTATTATTGCCGTTACGTAAAAATTAACAAAAGCACTATATTCTTAGGGATTGTAGAAAATATGTTTTGTATAAGATAGTGATGGTTCGAAGTCATCAGCTAATCGCTTCATACCAATTTTCACTTTCTCTCCCTGTTGTACCTACCAGGTGTCTGACCAAGAGAGGTAACCCGCAGTATCTCTGAAACTATCTATCGTACAACTTAGGGAAAAAAACGAGGGGTAAACCACTGAAAAAAAATGTACACTAATTCCTAGGACGGTTACTAATTTCTCTAATCTCCCAATAATTCCTTTAATTCCCCACTAATTCCTCTAATTTCCCAGTATTTGGTCTAATTCCCCACTAATTCCTCTAATTTTCCACTAATTCCCTTTATAATTGCATATGAACTTTAAAAATATCTAGCAATTCCTTTAATTTTACTAATCCTTAAAACTAATTTCCTAATATTTCACCAAATTTACTCATTTATATATTTTTTATTTATTTACAAAATAAATTAAGCATATGTAGACGTTTGTATAGAAGGTACTAAAGCTCCAATTAAAAAGCTGGAGAAGATAAATTGTTTATTTTACTTCAACAAACTTATATCTACCTATGAATGAAAGTAAAAGTAAGGTACCGGTTCTTTATATTATAAAACTAAACATATTTGTTCTAGTATAATTCAAGATAACATGACATAGTTGAATAAGAAAAATTATGGTTTCTTAAACTCTTTATATCTCCTCTTAATATTAAGTTGATCTGCCCGGTTTAATTGAAATGGGCCGTCACCAATTAAATTAATAGGACCATACAAAATAAAATCTTTATGGACCGTATCAATGTCTTCTTTTCGGGGCCAAATAAACGTATCTAACTCTGCTTTCAGAAACTTTATTTTATAATAAGCGTTTCTTTTATCTTCAAGTATCCGACCAATAAACCAGGATTGGTCATAGAAAACCGCGTAATACCCTTCCAAGTGTATTTGGATTTCGACAGTTCCCGATACATTTTCTGATTTGCACGGATACATTTCATCTGAAAAGTGTTCCAAATCATCGCAATCGTCGAGTTCCATCGCATCCGAGTCAGCAGAGCAGTCACTGCTAGTGCCACCGGATTGGTCCACGGGTAACTTCTGTTTAGTTTTTTCATAGTCAAAGGTGGCTGGGAATTTTTGAGGACGTTTTCCTTGTACTACCTATAAATCTTTTAAGCGGTCAGTACTTACTCTACCGTTAGACTGATCTAAAAGCCAGCAGTACGATGACTTTTTAATAATTGAAGTCTTTTTACCGACATAGATTTTTATATAAGGTGAGTTTTCCAATACACTATGCACTTTTTCAGAAAAGTCTTTTAAACTTATACAATTAGTCTCCATAGTGTCACATTCGGGATCTTCATTAGAAATCTCGTTCGAAATTAACTCCATAACTGCATCATCCTCATAACCAATATTATTTATGTTTGCCACATCTAGGTCAATTTCATTTTCTTCTGGATTTTCATCAACTTCGGCGTCGATATCTTCGTTCCCCTCTGTAACTACGATATTTGGTTTCGTCTTACTAACGGTACCTGCATATATTTCCAATCGTTTTCTTTGCATTGATTCCCAAATGTTTTATGTCCTCTATGACATTTTGTAGAGCTTCTTCAACTATATCTTTGATATTCAAATTAATAATGTCGTCCTCACATGGTAAATTTTCTTTCTTCAGTCTGTTTTTTAATTTTTTGTCTTCCTTTGGAAATGTAAAAGTTCCCCTCAGATCGTTTATGGTGTCAACTATTGTCCTAATTCTATCAATTCGGTTTAGCATATCCTTTACACTAAAATTTATTATTGTTGAATACGTAGAAGTCATAGACCTTGCAGCCCGAAATAAGGATTCACAAGCTTGGCTACCAAAAATGGCGATGCTGAACATCTCTGGTTTTAACTCGCGGCTTTTCAGTTTCAGTATTAGTTTAATCAAAGCGTGGGCGTTCATTTCAATACAAAGGTAACAATTACTGGTCAAAAAGTTGTCTGTTATTTTGTATTCTTTGTTTCCTTTAATCCATGCTCTCCAGATTCTTGCAAAAAATACAACATACCAAATCTGAAGTAGTCTGGTACGCAACTCAGTGCTGGAATTTAAGAACGATGATTCGACGTAGTGCATAAGCTTAAGAAACGCCACACTACCTTCACTTTGTGGAATTTCTTTAGTCAGTTGTTCAATTACAATCGAACTGCACATTTTTTCTGCGGATGCAAAATTCATTTTGTCTTCACTTTTGAGATCAGAATCTGTCAAGAGATGTATGTCTTTTGGAACCTTCAAAATCAATTCCTGAGATGATCAGAAGTGGCAGTGTATTTTCCAAATGGCAGATGTATTCCTGGCTTTAGAAAACGAGTCCGCAATTTTGTTAAAATATACGTGGTATCCTGCACATAACATTCTTCATTTTTTCAATGCTGCATTGGTACCACTCCCAATCTGGAACTGGCAAAGAATGAACTATATCTGTTGTTGCTGGAGTTATTTTGTTGTTCTCTTTATATTCAGGTGTTAAACGACACACCAAGTCAGTATTTAAACGCATACCTCTTAAAAGTCGAGTATCACCGTCTGAGGAAAATCCAATAATTGTGATGCCAAATTTCTTAGCTTCCTCCTTCATCCATTCCCATCTCAAAGTAACCTGCCCTGTAGTAAATGAACTATCAGTTCCGAACAAAGACAGGCAGTATGGCGTTGCTCCAACATGTAATGGTTGAGCCATTATTACATAAGCATATGTTGCTTTTACTCCGGTTTGAAAGTAAGTCTGAATTGCTTTAGCAGAGGTTCCAGGAACGTACCTTGTTGAGGAAGGCCATCCCTTAATGGCAAAACAAATCCTATCACATTATTAGATTTGCTGTCATATTCAATTTTGCCTGTCACTCGAGTGGCATCCTCGAATACCCAAATCATTTATGGTAAATTTCTATCGGTCAAGTGTTTCAATAGGCCTTTAAAATCAAATCCACCTTCTTGTAGAGTCTCATTTTTAGTGTCCAAAAATCGATTCAACGTAGAAATTGAAGGTAAACTATTTTTTAAATTTGCTTGAAGTGTTTCATAAAGTAATCGGCCACCAATATAAAATAGGTATACTGCAAATTTTTTGACCGCATCGTCGTATCTGTTTCGATTGTTCGAACAAGTAGAATTTTTAGAGATAAATCTTGCAATTTTTGTAGTAATTGTGGTATATCAGGCACGCATGTATTAGACTTTTGCACACTTTCTATTTCACTTATGTTTCTTGAGAGTTGTTCAGCCAGTTCACTATTTTTATTTGCTATTTCACTGACTTTTCAGCAATACAAAAGTAATTCGTCATTAAACTTTGGTCGTCTGACAATTTTTCTCTAGCTCGTCTCTCTCTTTCACATCTTTGATATTTATTTCTATTCCATTTGGACAGTATTTTATTCTCATTCTGGCTGTCGATTTTGCATACTTGATTCAATGAGGTATTCGTATTGATGCACTTATTAATATTTTCAAGGGGACGCGTCTGGTCGCTGCCACCTTCACTTGAGCAGGTTGCAGAAGTAGTGTTTGATAGGGGTTGTAACCTTGATCCTAAATAAACATCACACGATTTGTTGGGCATACCATTGGTGGAATTTGAGGCGGGAGATAAAACGATATCACTTATAATTTTGACATTTGATGCTTCGCTGTGCAGGCTTGCATCTCGGTTTGGATGCTTGGTTATCATATAGGAAGTAATCGACTGCTGTTGAGCATGTGCCGACATTTCTGTCGATACATTGAATGTCGACATGGCTTGCGTTTGCAAATGTTTAGTCATCAAGTGTGTATGAAAATTAGAGTAAATCCAACTTTTTTTATTTTTTCCAGGTTTAACTATTTTGGGTAGTTTGTATGTCGCGTTACAGAAGCAGGTTACTTTGCAAAAGATGTTGTCATGTTGGTCCAATGAAGTTACAATTTTAATATCATGAAATTTATGCTGAAGCGTTTCCCATAAATCTGTATTTGCCTCGGTAGTAGCTTTTAATTTTGCCCAATTCTTCAAGTTTCGAAAAATTAAGGCATTTTCGTCTGTTAAGTTCACGGCAGGTGTCTGATTGGTAATCTTTCTAGGATTGTGATCGGGATCGTCTAATTTCTCCTGGGATTCACCACTTACAAATTCTGAAATTTCAACAGAAGTTTTAAGCCTTTTCTTGGGAGGCTTTTCGTGATTATTAGGAGCAGAATCTTGACAATCCTTTTTGTGTGATTTTCTTTTCTTTTTAAAATAATCGATCATCCAAAGTAGTACTTGCTGGTGTGCTGGTAACATTTTGTAAATTTTTGGGTTTTTGCTATATATTCCATAGTATTTAACTCGATCCTCTTCATCGATGAGTTGAAATAAATCAGTCCTTGCAAACTTTTCTATTTCTGATATAGTTGCTTTTGTCATTCCAGCTATTAAAGCTTCGTTTTCATAACCACAGCTTTTTAGTAGGTTTTTTAAAATTTCTGGTATTTTTGTATTTAGCGCCGTTTCAGCCTCTTCGAAAACGTCTTTATCTTCCGATTCACTCATCTATAAAAAAATAAACTCAACAAAGTACTTGCTTCATATTTCGCCAAACCAATTTGTTTTTAATTGCACTTAATAGAGTCTTTAGAAACATTCACAACTTAATATTTGTAGTTTACCGCAATTGTTTAAGTTCTCATTATTCCAGAATATTGATCTCGTACTTAAAATAATAAGATGTTTGTACTGCCATTCTAAAAAACTAAAAAATTGACATTGTTTTTTTTTCTCAAACTAACCCCTAGTAAATCAATCGACTTTCAACTAGTATTTCATTTAATGATGATGAATGTAATTTTTTACTGATAAAATCATATCTTATAAAGCTTGATATTTTTAATTTACTCCCGCTGAAACTGATTTAGTTGCTTGTTGAAAATGCAATTCAAATAATATGATTGTGCATACTCCCGCCTTTTAAATTTCGTCGCATCATGGAAATCTTGAATTGCGTTTTACAGCCGATTACCGTACCATCGAACGCGAGATCGAACGTAACTACTACCGATCGTACTTACAACTGGAATAAGATTGTATACAGCTATGATTTGATGTTTTCTCTCAAGCTTGCTTTCAACCAATTTCTATTTATGAGGTTATACAAAATAGTACTTACTGTTACTGAACAGCAATAATGGAAATCGATAAAATATCACACTGGTCTAGTCACTTATGTTTATAAAAATAATTATTATTTGACCTCGATTTAATTATGTAAACAGCAAAATAACTACACATTACAATTACTTAAAACAAGTACACCATGCATTTGGTAAATGAAATTCCAGACGGTGCAAAGTGACGGCAAACTGTAATCGCGCTTATTTAACAGTTTTCTGTGAGCCGAGGTTGTGCAATGTACTAATTTGCTTCTCGCTTTTTCTAATTTCGTTCTAATTCCCCACTAATTCCGCTATTCTCTTAGTATTTCCTGAGCAATTCACAAAATTCCTCTCAATTCCTGTAATTCTCCACCAATTCCTCTAATTCTTCACTAATTCCTCTAATTCCTTACTAATTCCTAAAGATTGTACACCAAAGTTCCCCTGCGAAACACCCCTCGGAAAAAACTAAACTGTATAACTAAGTTCATTGGTTTATCTTATTTTCTCTTGTTTTTTCCCTAAGTTGTACGATAAATAGTTTCTAAGATACAGCGGGTTACCTCCTTAGTCAGACTATTGTATAAACTACTATTCTAACCATGGAAAATATGTGAACTAATAAGATGTGTTGAGACATCTAGTGTCGCTTGTGCTGACGTCGCGCGTCCGAAGAGAAATTTGCACTCTGAACTACTCTCAAATATTAACTCTATCATCTAATCCCATCATGTTTAATTACAACTAATAAGTACGTATGTACTTGAATGTACAAGTTGTCCCAAATTGGTTCATTTCATAGGGAATAGCATATTTTTTTATCTATGTGGTGTTTTTTATGTTGTTTTATGTGGCGGGCCATTTCTTTCTTTTAAAGGCCTGAGGAAGTACACATTCGTTGCGCGAAACGTTGCCTGAAAAAACGCTTTAGTGGTTGTTGGTGCCCCTCCTCAAAGAAGAACGAATAGTTCAAATCAAACTTATAGGAGGAAATATTTACCTTTCATCACTACTTTTCAACCTCGATACACAAATAACTATTAGGCTAATCATTTAAGGCAGAATTGTCATATAAATTAAACAATACTGCCTCAATAACATACTCGTATGAGTGAATAGTGCAAATTAATGTTTATTTTATTAATATCTCACAGGTAACTTAGATGCTAGTAGATCGCTTAATGTTAAAATATCAAATTTCTCGAAAACTATCACAGTTAGAGGTAGGTAACGGTAATACCAACTGAAAAATAATTATACTGCATTCACTTTCAAGACGAACCGGAGATCAACAAATGCATGCAAAATTTTCATGAACAGGGTGGCCAGGGCCGTACTAAACAAGAATTTTATTCAACACAATCATGCTGTAACAATATTGTAATTGTAACAAATTATTTTCACTTGTTTACGCTTCTGCAAGACCGACCGCCCAAGCTCTGTTAACCAATGCAAGGAATGTACAAAACACGTGTTGATTTATTCAGGTTCGCCTTGTAATTGAATGAAGTATAGTTCCAGTTTCCAACAGGCTACAGAAATATAGGGTGTTCAATTTAAGTTAAGCCAGTTATTAAGTTTTTAACTGTTACGCGGTAGTACTGACATAATGAATATTGAAAGCTTTCAATAAGGTGACGTAAGATGAAATTTCTGGAACAGAGTAGGTATGGGGAAATGTTAAAGAACATACATTATTTTTTATAGGTGTCGCAAAACTTTGAATTATTTTTTATGTAATAATTCAAAGTAAAAATATATATAGGGTGTTCCATTTGTTAAGAAGGCACGTATTACGCTGTACAATCCAAAATATTTTAAAAAAGTGGTCTGGAGTAATCGCGATATGTACGTCTCAAGTTTTTTGACATTATTTGTCACTTAGATACTACAGAATAGTTCGTTGGTACTATTCCAAATTTTATCTCAATTCTGAATAGTTTTTTGTTAGATGAAATTATTTTCTCTTCATACTCATACTTCACTTCCGTCAATAATCGTTGTGCTTAAAGACAGTATTATTTTAACGAATAATCTCTTTATATAGATTTCTTTGGAAAAGTCAAAGATAAGGCGGAGAATGTGGAAAGGATTATTAAGGAAAAAGATAAACACGGTAACAAAACAAAAATATTAAAAGATGCCTTTTCGTGCTTCGTCTATATTTTAGTTGCTATATAGTTGCATGAATGTTGCACATTGTATGCTCACGTTTCTAAATTTTTTTAAGAGGCTTCGTAAATTTTAATTTTAGAAAAAACCAATAATTTTTGCTTGTAGTTTAAATATTTAGCTTCACGCCGCTCATGTCTACCTTTTTTATCGTACGCATTTGCACAATGTTGATATTATTCCATCACAATTTTGTTGTTACACGATTATAAGGTAAAATATTTTGAACGTCTATTATTTTGTAATAGGAATATTAGCAAAATGAAAGAAGGGGCTGAAACGGTGCATACTAAAATACAGGCGAAGGCGGAAAGTGTTTTAAAACAAGGAGTAGAAGCTTCATCTAAGGGTAAGATTTTCTTTCATCAAGCATTTTCTTACGGTTCTTTTTTTTTTGTTAAATTACAGCTTACGTTTTATTTTACACGGATTACACTATTTACGCTTTACACCAAGGGGTAGCGTTTATTTGATTAAAGTGCGCCTCAAGTTACTAGGTTTTTATTTTTTCTTCTAGATTCAAACAATTCACATTCACGAATAAGTAATAAACCGAGCTTGGGACCTATAGAGGCTAGTCATGGCATGGAAATAGCTCAGTTGTTACTGTCACTTTTACATGCGTGGGGAATCGACAATGACTTGGATATTGTTTGCCAGGCTAAATTGGGGCTATTGCGTCCTATGGTTAGATTATTTTATTTTCTTTTACCGTAACAATTAATAATTGGTTTTCTAGGTACCTATATCATTTGGCGTTTTATCCAAAGCTAATTATATGTCTCTTTTTCTTCCAACGTGGCACAATACGATACCTTTGACTAATAATTCTGTAATAGACGATCAAGGTTTAACAGACGATTTACCTCCCGAACTTGTACACAGAGAACAACTTACACGCATATTTACTTGTAAAACACATTGGGAGCTTAGTACAACATTAACTAGTAATCATTTACTGTCTATTATTGCTGTTAGTCACACCCTTATGTCCATGAGTAACGCAACATTTATCTTAGAACAAGAACGGAGTAGAAAATTACATAGGTTAGTATTTTAGTTTTGGATAAACGCTTTTGTTTCGGCCTTGTTATTGTCAAATGGATTTCTAACAAAGCAATTCGTTTTTAGACAATCAACAAGGGTTAAATGGAGTAAGTCCGACGAAGAAAACGAAGAGTTATATACGCAACAGCAAGCTCAAATAAAACAGGGTTGGTCACTGCTAGCAGCGTTACACTGCGTACTGCTGCCGGATAAAGTGAGTTACAATTTAAGCGGTTTATTTATTCTTTTACCTTAATATAATTTAGGTTGTTCAATTGGGATCTAAACATTTTAAACGCCCTCAAGTTGAAACTATGGCTAAAAGGTGGCAGCATCACTGCGTAGAAGTTAGGGAAGCTGCTCAGGCACTTCTTTTAGCCGAACTAGGGCGGTAAGTAACTTTCATTGTAGATAACCTTCTCGTCTTGATTCTGCATACTGTCAATGAACTTCATTTAACAGCCCGATTTTCGGGGATTACATTTATTCGGATCCGTATACAGCCTGTCCGTGTATTACGCTACTACATGCAAAAAGAATTCCACGCCAATCATGAATGAAAACGCAACATAAATTAGGGGTATGCACCAAAGCTCAGAGGGGAAGAGGGCGTGGTTTGCGAGAAGTCTGCCTTCGTAGAATACCCTGGATCGAATTAAAAGGTTGCCAGGAAATTCATCAAAGTCAAAAGGGCGCAAAACGGGGATGACTTGGTGAATAACTTTCAGCCCTCGTTTACCGGAAACTCGTTCAGGAGAGGTACTTTCGCGGTCCCATCTTTCGAAACTACTGTCACAAATCTGTAAAGTTATCAAAACGCGCACAAATCAATTATAGCAATAATTGAGAGCACGCATTTGTACAATAGTAAACTTACACTCGAGTTCTCTCACTTCTGAAGAGTCCCAAAAGGAAGAAACAGCTGCCGAGTGATTCTCGGTGTTTGTTTGGTATTGTACAACCTGTTGCGAACTTACAACAGGCGATTCGAGATATTACTTAGTTGGCTATAATTATCGAATGATCGACTTATGTAACTGCTTTTATATATCTGTCGACATAGTTGCTTAATGCGAATCCTCAGTGGCTACAATTTAAAAACATTTTCAATTATACAGGGTATCTCACTTTCATGGAACATCTGTCAACTTTGACTTTTAAAAGAAACTTTTTATTTTTATTCTGAATATACTATGGCCACTTTATGTTTACTCAAAAAATGATACTTTTCGAGATATCGATTTTTAAACATTTGGTTCGGTCGATATCGACCTGCAAATATTTCACGTTTTTTAGGTTATTATTTGAAATATCAAATTCAAATTTTATTCACACTTAGGGCGGTAACGATCCTAACTGTCCATGATTTAAAAGTTGGCATCGGTTATATATTGTATGAGAAAAAAAATGTCAAACTTTATAATCGAAAATGATGGAATAACTTAATAAAATCTAATGGAACACCCTGTATATTTTTGCCAGATTGATGTAGAATTAAATTCTCTACAATGTTGGCTTACATGTTTGTGTACCAAAAATCCATTTTGGCCGTGAGAGTCGTTTGACTTGCGGACTTTCGCTTGAAACAAAAATTTGTGATCTTATCGGAAACATGTTAAATTAATGCGTTAGTTACAAATTTCTAATGCGAACTAAATTCGAATTATAATCAAGAAACAGAATTAAAAATTAAAACTAAATTCCAATAAAATTTGGGTAAATCCAATTACGTATCTGAAGGTGAAAAACTGTAGAAACTCTTCAGTTTAGTTTAAATTAAAAAAATGATTGAAATCAAAATTCACTAAACATGGTGCAACAAAAATTCAGAAATATATTTTAAATTTAAAAAAAAAATGTGTGAAAACGTAAAAACAAGTTAAAAAATCATCAGATAAATCCCAATTTCAACAGTATCTTCACTACTACATTAAAAAATGGCAACCTTTTGAATGTATTACAAATTTTTCAAGATTGTCTAGGATTTTGTTGAAGTTATTTTAATAAACATTTTAATTTCACCCGCACAAAAACTGCAACTGCAACATTTAAATTTTAGATTTCAGACACAATTTCACTTAACATTTCAAATAACTTTTTAATTTCATTACCCTAAAGACTGTAACATTATAACATACGGCACCATTTTTGAACTTATTCCAAGTTATTCAAATAAAATTTTCATTTCAGACGCAATTTCACATTTTAATTTCAGCAGCTTACAGACTAACATTTAATTATACGGCCCCTTTTGAACTTATACCAAGTTATTCAAATTAAATTTTTATTTGAGACACACTTTCACTTAACATTATCATCGAAACAGTAAGTAGGCGATGGAATACGAACGTCAAAAGTTTATTGTTGGGTTGTGTTAGTAATTGCTCAATCTATTACAAATTTAATTGTATCTTTGTATTGTGAGTTTTTAACAGCAGAATTAGTATGTTTTTTAATGCTTTGTCTTTTTCTTATACGAGAGGTTGGGGTAAATAAATCACTGTAAAAATATCGGGCTACGTTTTGCCTCCTATGTGGGGGCTTCATAACAGTTATTGTTGTGTGTAAATGTGTGTCATCGTTTATATTCATAAATCTTATTTATAATTACGGCCTGTAGTAGCCCCCACATAGGAGGCGTTGCCCGATATTTTAACAGTGGTTTAATTACTCCCAACCTCTCCTATAATGAAAAGAAAAAAGCATAAAAAAACAGTAACCCTTTTTAGTTAGTATGGTTTATTTCACCGGAAAATCCAGCTTTATAAAGCAGATTATCCCGAAGTACAACGATATCCCCCAGCTGAGGTTCAAAAAACCACAATTGCCAACTACGAGAAAAATACTGGGAAACATGTCTGTACTGAAGAGGATATGTAATTTGACATCGTTATCGTTATCAGCAGTTAATAATCCTACCTTTGAAGTATGACATATAGCAAATGATGTTGTAACTTTGAAGGTGTCCCGAAAAAACAAATTCCATCCTCATCACGTACAACACCATATTTGACATTTCCAGTTTATTCAGATATTCCTTTCGGCTATTTTAAATAATCTGTCCAGCGATTTTGTTCTAATTTTGATGATCTATTTTGTAATTTCGACTTGTCATTAAAAATGTTTTGATGAAACGTGTATTTTTGATAAAAAAAAAACGAGTTTCACGGGTAACTGTTTTGGTAGACAGACATCAATAGCAAAGTTTTAGATTATTTAATTCTACATCGACCTGCGGAAAAATAAACGGAGTGTTCCATTTGTTTTATCAAGTTATTAAGCATTTGATTACAGAGTTTGACATTTTTTTTCTCATACCTTGTATAACCAATGTCAACTTTTAAACCATGGACAGTTAAGGATGTCACCGTCCTATGTGTAAATAAAGTTTGAGTTCGATATTTAAAATAGTAACCTGAAATATATGAAGGCCGATATTGACCCAATGAAGTGTTTAAAATCGATATACATAAAGTCATCATAGTTTTTCACGTAGGTTCATAATAAATATATATATATATATATATATATATATATATATATATATGTCAAAGTAACTGAAAATATTTTTAAATTGTAGCCACTGAGGAACTTAAAAGAATGGTCAAAACTGATTTTGAAGAAATCTACTTTTTAACGGCAATATCAAACGGACAGGCTGAATATTCTAAGATCGTACGAAAAATAAACAAAAAAAAAACAAACTAGTTTAAGTAAAAGTTATAGATAATAAAATTTTTAACAACTTTTTTCTCTCATGCCTTTTTGCGTAACTATTATTCTTAAAGATATTGTTAAAATAGTTACGTGAGATAATCACAACGCGGTAATTTTCCTCGCAACTGTAAAGCTGTTACGAGAACAATCTCAGAACTCTTGGCCACCTCGTATATTAATGATTTTGTAATGTTATCACAGAATGGGTCCTAAAGGACGAAAAGCGTTGATAGACGCCTGGGCTCAGTATTTACCTCTATACACACAAACGGAAACAATAAACCAACAGGCTGTCACTCCTCCAACGACGAATAACGTTAATTCGAACGCGGGAATTACTTTAAGTCCGGAACCAGCGGTAAGAAACTTGATTTTCTTTTATGAATAACTCTAACCTATCCGTTTCAGGAAGAAGAGTTTGAGGAAGAAGAGGAGGAACAAGTGCGTAAACCGTCGAGTTTGGCCGAATTGAAACGAAAGCAAACAACCGCTGTGGTCCTACTAGGAGTGATTGGTGCAGAGTTTGGACAAGACATCACTTCAGATAATCCGAAAAAACGAGCGGACAATAGCGAATTGAGGAAAAGTTCCATCGCGGAAGGTTTTGGTACGCGAATTTTTTCTTTAATCAATTTGAAAAGTTAAATCGTTAATTGTAGGTTTTGGAAATAATAACTTAGCGCGTTTAACTTCGATGGCATTGTCTCATTTATTATTGGCATCTCCATCGGTGAAACTTCCAGCACATACTCCGTTGAGAAGGGCAGCAATCGATTTAATAGGTAGAGGATTTACAGTTTGGGAACCATATTTGGATATAAGTAAAGTTTTGTTGGGTTTATTGGAGTTGTGTTCGAGGCTGATAAATTGGTACCTAATATGACGTACGGCTTACCTTTGACGCCACAAGCAGATTCTTGTCGAACATCGAGGCACGCGTTAACACTAATTGCAACGGCCAGGTGAACGACAAATCGATTTATGGTTAACAACTAACTAGGGGATTTGCAGACCAGCAGCGTTTATAACCACAATGGCAAGGGAAGTGGCAAGATACAATGCGATGCAACAAAACGCTCAAGCGCTTAACGTTAATTTAAACAATTCTGTTTTATATAAAGCAAAACCGGAAATCCTAAGAAGCGTCGAGCTTTTAATCGACAAAATGCAAAACGAAATGGCCGAACTTCTAGTCGAGGTATGCTTTCGAAATCGAATGAATGCCCATATTGCAGGATTATGTTTTGTAGTTAATGGATATAATCTTGCATTGTTTGGATGTCGGCCATCTGAAAACGAAAGGTTTGCAAGATGTATTTCCAGCTGTGTGTCGGTTCAACCAAGTCTCGCATTGTCCCGCTACGAGAAGAATAGCAGGTTTGTAAAAAAATGTTTTTGAGGTTCTTCTCATTTAACCTACATGTGAGGTAATTTTCATACAAAAATGAAGGTGAAAGAAAATAAATATACTGTTACTGAGCGCGAATGTTTGGCAATTATTTTCGCCATTGATCAATTCAGACCTTATTACGAGGTTTCACATTTCACCTTAATAACGGAACATTATTCTTTGCTTTGGTTGAATAGATTACACAGTACTTTTGGTCGTTTGGCCAGATGAACACTTCGTCTTTAGCAATATGATTTTGACGTACTTTGTAGGAAAGAAAAAAGTCATTTATTTTTGGAGGTTTTACCTTTCTGATGACATTAACCGTCTCGATCCGTATCGCTTCTGCGTCTTCGACCGGTAGGTGTCTCATTATTGCAAAATTGTCTTCTAAATAAAACAATAAAGAATAAACAATTATTATTGCAACCGTAGTTACAATTGTGACTATTATCTTATTGTATTAAATTTTTGTACAACATGACGTTAAACTGGAATCACGTCCCAGTAACTGCCTGTGCGCATAATTGTAAACACGTAATTTTGTATGTCGCGCATGTCACGTGACAGGTTTTTCATTTAACTTCATCGAATGCTGATGCTTCGGGTGAATAATGGAATGATGGCTATTATCTAGACTTTATTGGTGAATCATTTTAAGATTCTGTGTATTGTTCAAATTGATGCCTTAAGATTTACGAGACGAAAATAGCCGTCAGGAATAATTTATCGTTTTCCTTCAAAACAATGGACGATTTTGGTAATTTTGATCTCTAAACGATTTCCAAATTGAAAATTTTAACTTTTTCATTTTTTTCTACGAATTCAAGTTGATAGATTATTGCTAAGCTTGCCATCCGTATGTAAACACGATATCTGAAATTCGCTGATTTCATGTTAATCAATATTTAGAGATTTTTTATAATTTTTAGATTCCTAGATTTTGCACATAATCCGTCAGCCAAGAGGATACTTTACCTGGTACATTTGTTTATTATTTCATCCTTAATACAATAAGATGTAACAATCATTTGGCACTTTGAGCGAAATTTTCTAAGTAAATTCCAGTCTAAAACGTTTTCGAGGGTGCGATTGCGATACGATCTTAAACAGCAGGTATATTTCTCGTATCGGTTTTGGCTGGTTACAGAGTAAAATTTTATTTCATTTAAATCAATGAATGAAAACATTGCGGTGTTGGAACGGACGAGGATGAAACGAAGACGAGAAGTCGGATGAAAATAACGCCAGAACCTGGCACGTCGGTATAATAATACATTCTTATGAATAGATCATACTAAGTAGAAATTTAGGTTTGTGGGTAAAGACTTTAAGTTCCTAGTAAATTACGAAGGTTATATTTTTCGTTTGTATGAAGTATTACGAAAATCCGCAAAGTTGCGAAACGGCGAAAAACTAACTTCAAACTCGAAATTTATTTATTCCCGCTACTCTACGTGCGTTACGACGCTGATTACTAAAATCAGCGAGAGCGAATCGTCGACTGAGTCTTATAAGTACTTGTGCACCTACCATCCACATAACTTTCTAAATGATGAAATTTCGAACTACATTAAGAAAATTACAATGAGACGGCAAACATTTAAGGTGAAGTCGATGAACTGATCGCGACTTGCAACGATGCAAGATAAGGAAATTGAACAAATATCACGTACAATGCCAAACGAAAAACAATTTTTCCGTATGAACATTGAATAAATAGTAGGGGAAGAAGTATAACCATATGGACATTTATGAAATAGTGCAATGTGGGTTTCCTGTATAAATAGACGGTTGTTTTTACCTGTCGATTTCAGTTTTATAACCTTACTGTAGCCCGAGGGCTTAAAAAGATTACAGTTTTCTAAAAATAATGTGTATTTTTGCATTTTACGTTCTCTCACTAAACTGTTAAGTAACAAGGTTACCACTTACCTCAATGGTAAAATTTATTATAAGAATGATTTTATTTATGCACTAGCATTTTTGGTTTACGCAATACATACAGTGTAATTGGTTACTTTATAAACATAATAATAAAGAAATAAACGAGTTATTCTAATTTTGACAAATAAAGTAACATTCTTCATAATCAAAGTAGGTGTCAAAATAGTCCACCTTTGGTAACTAGTTAAGAAAAGTTCAACGTGCCTGATTGTTTTGACATTGTTAGAATTGGAATTCGAAATAGATTTCATTCCTTTTTTTAAACGTTATTTTTTTCAAAATTGGAAAAATAATGTATTTCATTTCTTAACATTTGGGTTCAACTTCTTCCCCTACTATTTATTCAATGGTATGAATGAAATTCAACGTAATTTAAGTATGCATAATAAAGACTTAGCGATCATTTTAAAATTAATAAATACCAACGAAGGTTACAGCGTGTTCTTTTACGAAGAATTTTACATCACCAAACAATTGCTTTATTCTGTTTTCACAAATTTCTTGGGGCGCCACTTCCATTTAAACCTCAGTGTTTTCTGTTGGTTGCTTAGAACCAAACTCTACTGTATTACTGATTTTAAAATCAAACCAATAAAATAATTCTATTTATATTGGAATGGAGTGGCTTAACTCTTTCTGTTCAGCAAACAAACAATAGCACATTGTGCTTCCAAATTGTTTTTTTTTTGTTTTAGTTGGCGCAAACAGCGGTTCCTTAACTTTGTACGAACTAAGACAAGGTAAATGTACATCCATTAACGCCCATTCTTCAGCTATAACAGCGTGTGCATTCAGTCCTGATGGCAAATTCCTAGTCAGTTACGCGTGTGGAGAAAATAGGCTGAGTTTCTGGCAAACAAGCACAGGTATAATTCTACACACATTTTTCTATTATAAGCTAACAATACATTTTAGGGATGTTTGGATTGGGTTCATCACAAACTCGGTGCGTAAAATCCTACAGCACCGCGCCGATTGCGGACGTCGCCCGATTAAATCCTATGCGATTAGCAAGATTAATATGGATAAACAATCGAACTGTCACATTAATGTTAGCGGATGGTTCCGAAACTCGTTTTAATATATAAAATGAGGCCAATCACTTGCAACAGTGGCCTTTTTCTTCATTGTTCTTTCATATCTCTATTACATTTATCCCTGTTGTTGTGATTGTTAATACTATTTAGAAATATTTTTTCTGTCATTAAGAAAGTATATAATATTGTATTGTACATAAATTTGTTTTTTTGTACACATCAGATATTTTTAAAACTGCATTTTAGTTAAGTGTTAACTTGTTTTATTTAAAGAAATTATGTCGAAGTTATTAGTTATTGAGTGAGACAATAATTTAAAAAAATGAAAATGTGTAGCATATGGTATTAATTACTGTCAGAATAGTCTCAGTGTGATATATTTATAAATATTTATTTTGTTTATGTTCTCAAATTATATTCTGCAGCCGTATATATAATATATATATTTGAGAGCGACATTGTATTCCTGCACTTTTAAAGTTCTAGCCTTATAAATATTTATATAAAGTGTGTGCCTCTGTGTTCAATTACTCAACAATCTTATGAATAAATACAAAACGTTTATATAATAAATTCGATTTCGAGTGGTAACGTTTCTGTATATAGATGTACTTAAGGAGGCAATAACTTGCAAGTTCTTTATCTCTCACTTACAGAAAGCAATATCGTAGAACGTCCCTGACTTCTATCGAATTAAATACTTGTTGCCACTCGAAGTATCAACTAAAATATTATAACTTGTCCACAAAATATAAAATATTCATAGCGCTGTATATATTTTATGTTTGTGATAAATTTTGTTATAACTTTTTTTTGTTTGTTAGTTTTTAAGAATTTAGTTTAATTCCAAAATTGACGATTTTGTAGTAAGCCTTAAATTTGACTGTAAGTTACTAATACTGTACTATCATGGAGGCATTACGACTGGAACGAAAGGTTTATTGATATAATTATTATTTAAAATTGGTCGCTGTTTATAAGAGAAATTTTTAGTTTTGATATTTAATTTCATACGTATGTATATATAAAAATAGTGAACATCTAGTTAATATTTTATCTTATTATAATTAAGTCTAAATAGTACAATATTTGAAATTATTGTTTCATTTAAATACTTCATTTATGTGCAAATTAAAATATTAATAAATACAGCCAAATGTTTGTAATCATTTTCATTAAGATAATCCCTACATTATTGTATTTACGAGAACTTATCACTTGTGACCAATTTTGTGTTATCAGATAAGTGATTAAGATATCATTATCAATGATATAACGCATTCTCAGTTACAAAGAAACGAGGAAATGACGAAAACGTTCTTGTTTATTGCCCTTTCTTCTTACTTAAGTTTTTCAACAGTAAAATGTATAAATTTGTGCACTGAGGAATTCTGTGCGGTAAGTTCGTTTGAAAAATGAAGATTTTAATGAAATATGAATTGTTTAGGAATATTTGACGAAAAATACTTGTCCAGAATTACCCGATGCTTGCGAAGTACAAAATATGACGTATAATGGCATGTTTTTACCAGGACCGGGTCCGTGCAGTTGTTGCGAATATTGCGTGGAAAATTTAGGTTTGCACGTTTATATTTTTAACTACCCGTTGTGGTATTTGGAAGCAATTTGCACTACGGTTATATTTAGTTATCTATGCTCAGTTCTTTGACGAAAGAGAGTTACAAGGTTGAAGTTGTGTACCGGAAAAAGGGTTCCACGCCTCTAAAGTTGATATGTCCAGCCCATAAACAATCTAAGAAACTGATTAATTTTTTACTTGTTAGCACGGAAGATACCGCTTGTATGCGAATAAATTTATTACTCTTCCGTAAAGGGACTGAATATAAGTACTGGATACATATTTTTAAAATAATTCAGATTTTTTCTTGTTGGTTATGATAACTCTTACCCATCAAGGTAATGGGTCTAGATTTCAATGTTGAAATAAATTGGGGTTTCCATGAGGGAGTTAGGATGGAAAAGGAAATCCCCAATCCTTTCTTTCAGGCCGAATTTTTGAAGGCATTCTATAATAAACCATGCTCTAGAATTTTACTTCCTTACCGAAAAGTTGCATTAAAAGAACAGCAAATAAAATAAAACTTAAACTTTTTTTATTAAACAAAACAATAAACTTTACAGTAATTACAGTTGAAACCATGCTATTATTCAAAGGTGTAGTGATTAAGTGCAACGGTTTTAAAGCGGTCTCGTATTTGATGAGGAAGCTTAATCCACGTGTTAGATGTGAGAAATGCTTTACCACTGACACGATGTGCGGAGCGGAAAAGGAACACCCAAGGAGACTTGGAATGGGGGAATTTTTTTGAAAACATATTTAAAAAAGAACTACTTTCCCTTAGCGTCATTTTTTTGATCTTCTCTCTCTTAAAGGTTAAATACAAAATCAATGAAATAGCGGTGGTTAAAACTCATAATTGTGCGTTTCTTGAATGTACTAATGGGGTGATTGTGTGAGGGAAAGTTTATTAAGGGGCGCATAGATTCAGGAGGAAAGGCATTAAGGGGAATATGGATTAAGGAGAAAAGTCCTACGGAGAATGGGCTTACAGGGGAAGTGGGTTAAGGGAAAATTCCTACAAGAGAAATGAGACTCAAGGGGAAAACGCTGGTAACGATTCTTCTTGTGGCGAGTCCTTACATTTATCTGAATCTAGGTGGAAAATGTACTCGTCTTCTAGAGCGCGTGATTGTGTGCGTCTTGTTCCTTCTGTTGTTTGCGTTGTAGTAGCTGCTGTACACATTAGTTCGATGTTGGCTTTGCTTCAGATGATAGTTGTGTGGGTGCTTGTCCTGTATTTGACAGCGTTAAGTCGCAAGAACTGGGCATCATAAGCTTTGTGAGGTAGGATTGATTTGTGTTTGTTCCTGTGTCAGCAGTACTTCAAAGACTTAGGGTGACAGTTCCAGGCAAAATGTGTGTGAGATCTTAGTGGTCCAGCGCGTCTTGTTTGTAACAGGTGGTGGATGTCAAAACCGAGCGCCGCAAGCTGTGACCGTTGATAGCTATGTCGCAACGAGACGTCTTGATCTGTTGTTTCTCTGAAGCATCGAAGCACTCATTAAGTACGGGCGAGTGTCGTCTAAAATGTAGCAGGGTTGATTCGAGAGGTGTTGCAGCAATCGCGTTTCATCGTGGCGGTGGTTGAGCTGATTAGTGGAATAAACGACTTTGTGGCGATGACATGCGTTACATCGTAAATAGATGTTGTGGTATGTGAAAGAGGTTGAACGGTTGTAGGCGTCACACCGAGCAAGTACAAAAAATTGCGTCTTGCGTTTTTGTTGGCGGCTGGCGTCTGTGCTACCCAAATATGTTGCTTTCATGGCGTCGACTACGTGTATGTTCCCATTATGCCGAACGTCGGGAGATGACCGTTTTGGAACTTGACATGTTGGAAAGATACTGCGTTACTCCACTGTACTATGATTGTTATGATTATTACTATTTCTAAACTGGGTATGTATTTATATCACATCATTTTACGCTAACAAACGACGTCGAGTTCGTTGCTTCAGCCTTACAAAGAGGTTGTTGTGCGACCCGGTATCGTTGCCAATTAAGTAAAGTGATTCGAGTTATTTCTCTTGCTTAATTTATGTTGAATGTTGAGACATTCCAACGAAAGACTCCATATTTGGATAAAAATGTAGAACAGTTATATTTACTACTTCAACCAATACCAATCCACTATTATTTACTTATTAAGACCAATTACTTTATTTTGTTATCAATTTACTACTTGTATTTGCAAAAGAAATATCATGACCGTGGGCCAGCGGACAAGTTGAGTCAATTCAGGTTGATATCGAAACGACCTTGGTTTACAAACTATTGTTAACGTTATTATAATTTATTACTGACGATCATATGTATATGCTATGACCGGCGGTGGTCGGATTGCGTTGTTAGCACACCACACAGTTTTTCAAATGTTATCAATCATACCTACACTATGATATTGGGTCGATAGCGTTAATTGCGAGGTGGCCTCCGTTCTAAGGTTACCATATAATCAATACTGATCCGGGATTGGCGAATAATTGTTGGCGATATATTAATTAGAGTCAGGAACAACTATGATTTCAGTTTTGAAATATACATCACAGTTGAGGCACGCGTTGACAATCCCTACATTTTGGAAGGTGCTTAATTTTTATAACTCTACCAAAACCGGTCAGAGTCTATTAATTGTTTCTTGAAAAGAGACTCCAAGATTGTTGGATTTTTGAACAATATGAATCTTTTAAATTCTTGTTCAAGTTACTTTAAGTTGGTTTTTGTTGGGGTATCGTGTGGAGTTAAACTCAGCCAGACGTCTGTACACTCTCCAAACTGTTTATTATTTCCATTGATTCTATTAATTAAATTTAGATTGTTTACAGATCGAGACGAAGAATGTCCAACTGGTAATCCAAGCGTCCTCACCCCACAGGTATATGCGGGGCCGGTCTTTCTTGCCAATTGACAAATGACGTCGAAACTGGTAAAATCCAATCAAATTGTCTGCCTAGTACGAAATGATTTCGTCTTAATCAATTTTTTAAATCAATAATTTTGTAGTGGATTCTCCTTGCGTGAACGCCCAAGTTGCCTATGATCAAAACGTAGAATTGGGAAATGTTGGTCATTTACAGACAAAACCTTCTTGTGCTCATGACGGATCATACAATTATTATCATTGTGTTCCAGGAGAGATGTAAATTACTCATATGAATTGTTTGAAAAATTTTAAATACATTTTTAGATGTTATTGCGTTTCGGAAGACGGAGATAGAATTTTTGGAGAAGTTCCATTCACCCCCAATCCGTACTTTTCATTAAAATGCGGTGATTAATTCGTATGTCTAGAACATTGTCGCTTATTTGAATTTCCAGTTTGTTCTAGAAACTACCACAAAGCAAAGCAAATTAATGATAGAAATTTGTATCCTTCTGAATATTTTCGGTGTCAGCAAAATGGAGATTATGATACTATTCAGTGTATTAATGGGAGATGTTTGTGCGTTGATGCTGATAACGGACGTGCGACTTATCCTGAATCACGTATGGTCAATGTCACACAGATTTCTGCAACTAGTTTACCTTGTTGTATGTGAAGTTAATGGATTTAACTCGTATTTATCATTTTTTTTAGTTGACAACGAGACTCATATGGAGGCTGAATATTATAAGGATTGTGAAACCGCGTACTTAGATGCTTTGAATACTACCAAGCAATATCAAAATAATGGTATCGAATTGATTAGTCAAATTATGCCTAACTGTCAACTAGATGGTCGATATGCACCGGTTCAAGAAACTTTTACTACGTAAGTTCACGCTTTACATATGACTAAACTTCAGACAGAACTTCTGCTTAACAAATATACTGTAGAGACTGTTTAAAGTGAAGTCTGTTAACTTTGTTAGTAGAGTTATACCACATCATAATAAACACAAAGCAGCGTATCTGTATCTACTAAACTAATTATGCTTGGGATGTCGTCCAAAATGTTTATTGGATCCTACATTTTCCCATCACCCCTGATGCATACAGGGTGTGTCTTGACGATAGCATGTTAGACGAATAATGAGAACAAAAAAATCGATTCAGTTTGTTATTTTAAATATAATGCCCCAATTTTTATTTTATTTTCGGTTTTCGCATAAAATTTTATATCTTCTACTACCAGGTTTGGCTAACTTATTTCTTACCATCATTAAGAAAAAAAAGTAATTTCAGGCGTTAGCGACGAAAATTTAAATTTACTGAAAAATTAATATTTCTTGAAACATAAATGGCAGATAAGCGAAACTTGTACAACGGTTAGACATGGCATTGGACTTACGGTAGTTAAGGAAATTAAAATTGCCAAGGAGTCAATTTTTTTAAATTGCAAGGGAATTTTATTATACTCTCATTCGTTGCAGAATTTAATTATCTATCCGTTGGTATATCATGTTCCTATATGTAAACTGAATGATTTTCGTGTTTTTCTACCTTTCTGGAGACGATGTGGCAAATTAATAGTGTGCTTTGAATTTTGTTTTGCTGCCTGTCGTATGATACCTTCAATTACAGATTACAAAACTATTAAGTAAAAAGTTGCAATTAAAAAAAATGACTTTTTGACAATTTTAGTTTTCTTAACTACCGTCACTCACGGACTTCTCCTAGAAACAAATTCCAAAAATGTCTAATACTAAAAACATAGTCCAATACCATTATTAGCGTTGTTCAAGTTTTGTTTATCTGCCTTTTATGTTTCATTAAATATTAATTTTTCAGTTGATTCAAACTTTTGTTGCTTACGAATGAAATTTTTTTTTTTTCTTAATAATGGTACGAGATAAGTAGGCCTAACCTGGTAGTAAAAGACCTAAAATTTTATGCGGAAACCAAAAATAAAATAAAAATCGGGGGCATTGTATTTAAAATAACAAAGTTGGTATCCACATTCTGTATTACAGAAAGTGACACCACCATATGAAAATATTTTCAGTAAGTAGACAATGTCTATTTGTATAAAGTTACAAGTTTTCAGATGAATCGGTTTTTTCGTTCTCATTATTCGTCTAACATGCTATCGTCGAGACACACCTTGTATAACTATTTCGTGGTTTTATATAAATATTAACAGAATGACGAAGGAAATCACTAGCTTCAGTGTGATAACTGTCCTTCCCACTTTGGCTTCAAGTACGGGCAAACTTGCTGCCTAATAACTGTAAGACGTTCAGGAGTGTAACTCCAGGCGAGACTTTTGCGAATCCTGAAAGTTTGTATGTGAATCGCTTTGATAAGTACCGTGTTGCGTTGAGTTTATTTACATTTATAAACTAAAAAAGAAAAAATAACGAAACCATTCAATTTCAGAAAGTATTGCAGCGACGTTTCCGGCAACCGTTTAGGAAGTTATGAATTACCGAAAACCAATCTTCTTGCCTTAACAATGAATTGCAGTAAGTTTTTACAAAGTAGCGGTTAATCGTGATAAATAAAATCATTTTTAAGATTGTGCCAGGGTCCGAACTATTTTGTCTGGTTACGAAGCGCCCGAATGTTGTATAAACGGTAATTACAAGCCTATTCAAAAAAGAAGAGGATTGTGCAGATGCGTTGATAAGAATGGGGTTCAAGTTGGAAAAGAAGTAGATTGTAGTAATGTTGATCAATTACAATGTTTTACTAACATATGTGCAAGTTGATACTAAATAAAATTGTTCTTTTTGTTTTTTGCGTATGTTAGTTTTGAAAGAGTTTAATAGTTTTGGTGTCTCCAAGAAGATTCACAGAGGTTATCACTGAAGGAGTTTCCGGCAATACAAATTTTTATTATACTTTAAGATAGGTATGTCTTGGTATTTGTTCAGCATAAAAAATTACGCTGTGCGCGGTCTTCACTAATTTAGTTGTTAAGGTATTGTTGGAATACAAATTTTAGAGCAAAGGTCCAAGAACCGAACCTTGGGGGACTCTGAGTGTAAATCGTTGATTTATGTATGTTGTTGCAGGAAAGTGAAAACTGAATTTCTACCAAGTAGATAATTAGAGACGGTTAAGCGTTTTTAACACGTTTTTAACGATCTTGTATATGCCAGCCTAGTAATGTATTGAATGGAGTGGATAATGGAATTTTTTTATCCGAACTGTAGACCAAGACACTCAAGTCTACTCTAGTTTTGCCTTGTTTACAGGTATGTGTATTTAGAGGTAGAGTTCAGTGCTGACATTCACCGCTTTATTTTTTTAAACTGTTGATGATACCTAAATGACAAACATTTTTGGGTGGCATTTTTAACATAAGATGATAATTCAATGTGAAAACACTCTAGCAAAACCGTTTCTTCAATTTCTGCATAGTCTCTACATTAGTTTTTTTCCATTACAAGCTTTTTTCCCTGCAACTTTCAATGTGCGTAATGATTTCTCTGTAATATCTTAATGGCAAACGACAGTAGTTTCGTATTCTACACCTTAATGTTAGTCTTTTTAACAATGTTTAGTTAAATCGGAAACAGTAGATAAGTAGTGCCGTTCCTGGCTCACTTTTGGCGCGAAATTTGAATTTGTGGTGGAGGAATTTGAACTTCGGTTGCCCTCGTTTATCGTCGGAGGCGTACGCGCATGATCGGGGCAGCTCGGGATTGATCGGGGCGCTCGGACGTGTGGCAAGGGGCGGGGGGTGCGGTAGGTTCAAGACCTTTGCCGTCAATTTAGGTGCAACGCCCTAGATTTCGGTTAGTGATCTGTGACCTCAATTGCTATGTTTCAGCTCAATGACCTCGACTACTGGTTGAAACTTGCTT
The DNA here is from genome assembly GCA_030710515.1 of Abscondita cerata. Classification (NCBI taxonomy): domain Eukaryota; kingdom Metazoa; phylum Arthropoda; class Insecta; order Coleoptera; family Lampyridae; genus Abscondita; species Abscondita cerata. The sequence goes on along the minus strand of JALBCR010002673.1, from coordinate 20,558 downwards.
TTGAATTAATTTAATAGAATGCGTGTGTAGGTTAAAGAAATTTGATATTCCATTGCAAGGATATGAAGTAAACAAGTAGGCTCGGGATCGAAACTACGAATATCGAATTCATTAAAGAATGAGAAAAATGAAAAAGGATACTTGTTTAAGAAAATTATATAAGTACAAAATAAAAATGTATTTAAAATCATTAAAACAATTGTCTGACATAATTAAAATGAATGAAATTAAAACCAATTATTAAAATTAAATTTGGAATGTTTCTTTTCATTTATTATTGCATAATCGCAAGTAACACTGTCTCAAATGATACTAGAAAAAAAATACACACATTAATTGATTTTGTTTCTTAAAATGTATGTACAATCATTAAAGTAATTGTCTGATACATTTGAATTAAAGAAAACAAAAAAACGATTTAAGTTTGTAAAGCCTCAATTCTTTTAGTAAGTATTCCTTGATCATTATGAAATGTTGCATTAGATTATTTAAAAAAGAAACGTATGAACATTGATAATAAATATTTACGAAATTATAATAATCAATCTAATTTGAAATTTATTGTTTTGCACTGGAACAGAATAGGTATATAATAATTTGAATCTGAAAATTAAATATTTATACTTAAAGAAGATCACTTTATTTTTGGGTAGCTTGTTATTACATTAAACCTTATCGAAGAAGAATGAAAGGAAATCAGTTAATTTTAACAGTAAAATTTTCAGTTTATTAACTTCCAGATTGTACAACAATCAATCTTTGAAAATGTTGATATCAAAAATTAAAGTTACTGTTTTTTCTCTTTAATTTTTTGCAAAGGTAGTAAAATAATTTTTTTAAGAGATTCCAATACAAAATATTTTAAGTACTTATGAAATACCTTGTTTGTCTTTTTCTGAAACAATTTGAAAAAAAAACACTTCCCTAAAATGCGTCAATCACTGCTTTACAACTATCACATTTGCTTTAAAGTAACTTGTTCTTATCTCAAATTTAATCAGTTTTATTCTAGTTAGCCTTTAATGCACTATAAGATTTTTAAAAATAAAAAAAAAATAATTTTTTAAAAAAATGTGTTAAGCACACAACAAAGAACTATCATGAAACAAAAAAATTTTACAAAAGTATAAAAAAATAAAGTCCAATATAATAAAATAATAAAATAGACTAAACAAAACTTAAACTTACACCTACGATAATAATTTATACATGTCACTCAACTCACAAATTGTTTCATTGGTATCGACAAAACTTTCTCTTTTAAGTATTTATACTCCTTGGCAATGTTTTCATTTTTATTTTACAAGAGTTTATCTCTTCCCATTTTAGTCTATCTTTGTTTAATCTTCACGATAATCCCGCCCTTATTCCCTGCACTTTTCCTCAACCTCTCATTTCCACTTCTTCCTCTTCTTCGTCGGAAGACGGAACTTCTTGTAATTTTCGCCAACTTTTCCCAATCAGTTGACGCTCGGGTTGACCAATTTGGGCGGTACAAGTAGTAGAGTAATGGGCATTGATCATCAAAATCAATTGCGCGATGTAATTACTCTCTGTACATGCAAGTACACACCGTGTACCTATTGTAATTGCATGTGCGAAGAGCGGTTTGCGGGGTGTAGATGGTGTACATGCGGGCTTAGTACTTTTTCAATTACTCTCGGTACTTGCGGGGTGTAATTGCTTCAACCCTTTTCGCCGCCCCCTGATGAAGTAAGATGGCCGATAGTGAGACTCAGCCATTGTGGGTGGCCATCTTTTCGAGTACTTGTTCATAAGAGTGCGATGATTGGATAATTCGCCGCCCCCGGTAGGGGTGGAGCGCTGTTAAGGCGGTGATTTTGATGATTGGATAATTCGCCGCCCCACGGTAGAGGTGGAGCGCTGTTAGGCGGTGATTTTTATAGAATTGTTGTGGGTGGCCATCTTTTCGAGTACTTGTTCATAAGAGTGCGATGATTGGATAATTCGCCGCCTCCCGGGAGGGTGGAGCGTTGTTAAGGCGGTGATTTTGATTAGAATTGTGATATATTTGATAATGATATGCAAGATGGCCGTCTATAATTACAAATCGGCGACGTCGCCCCTCGTCGCCGTCCGGGTGGATTTAATTAAGTCGGACTCGAGATTACCGAACAAGTTGGAACAGGGAATTATGTCCTTTTCTAACCAAACTATCTCTCTCGATGATCGAAAGTGCAGGTGTTGGCTAATTATAAATGCATAGATTGCAACGGGTGGATTTAATTAAGATGACCTCGAGAGCTAAACAAGTCGGATCCTGAAATTACATCTTTTTCTAACCTGTTTATCTCTCTCTAGTTGTTTGAAAGCCCAGGTGTTCCCTAATTATATATGTGCGGGTGTAAATTACGCCTCACACTTGTGATAAAATAAAATGAAGCGGTCATTAGTTTCTTTCGAGGCTTCGTGGAGGTGATTTCGGTTGTTCTTAGTGTTATGTGCGATAAAATAAGTTGTGATATAAAAATTTTATTCAGCGTGCAAAATCGCGCTCCGTTCCATTAAATTTGGATTCCGCGTCTACGTCGATTGGGTTTTGTGGTGGCGGTGTTGAACAGAAAAATCAATGGATACGTTAAACACAGGAGGACAACAGCAGCAAAACGCTCCGATGGATTCGAATTCATCGTCGTCGTCTTCGTGGTCTTTTGCCACGGAATACGACATAGCCAACGAGTCGCGACTTCTCAATTTCAACAACGCTTCGAACGAGAAGCTGGTGAACGCGACCTGCTATAAGCTAGACTATGACGATGAGGGAAAATATATAGAAATCGGGTACAGTACTTATCTGCAACTTACACCGGTAATTAGAATTTGGAACAGCCCAGAGTATAATGGTGTATGCGGTGCAAGTGGTCCGTACAATGTGCATTACAACGATCGAGAAAAAAACAATGTCCTGCTAACCATTGACGAATGGAAGAAGCTAATGGGGCTCCGCAATCATCTCATGAACGACTTTTTCTGCAACACCGTCGACGAAGAGTTTAGACAAGAGTTTGTAGATGTTAATGACGGACCCCTAGAGTGCATAAGTAAAACTTCTGACATATCTCGCGATGTGAAAATCGTTTACACTACAGAATATCATCCTGATTTGGTTGGTTGGAGCGCCTGTAGTGATAATGGTTTTGTAAACACAATCACTTTAACCCGTGATTATAAAAATTGCGTTCTAAACAAGTGGGATGTGGATTGCATGTTTGGTTTGAGAGAAATAATTAATTATCGGTTGGAGTTAATGCAATCGCATAACCTGGAAGCGTTCTACAACCATGTAATCAAGCGTGTTGCAATCGAGCAGGGAAAGAAGAAAACATTGGATCAATCCAACTACGACGATGATGGCTGGAGTGTTTATGACGCGTATGAAAAACTGTTAAACATTGAATGTAATATTAATTCGCACAATGTATTATGTTTAATGGAAGTTTTATATCGCCGACCTAGTTTTATTATGTCGTGTGTAGCGGAAAATATGCGCTAGAAACCAAGCATCGATGATGCTTTTTATGTATTTCTTTTCATGTATTTTTTTTAAATATATGCATATTTGTCGAGTAAATAATTTTTTAATCAAACCTGCAAGGTGAAAAAATATTCTATGAGGTCTGTATAAATATATTTGCATGCTAATTGTCAGGCAAAAGGCGTCATGCTGGCATCAAAGAAGGGTAAAAAAATGAAGTGCAAACAAGGAACTGGTGTTATAAACAGTCTAATTAACAAACTTCCTGTAGAATTACACCTGCCTGGGTATCAGTATTGTGGACCGGGCACAAAGCTACAAAAACGGTTGGCCAGGGGCGATGCTGGTATTAACGCTCTAGATTCGCACTGCAAAGCACACGATATCAGCTACAATACCAGCCCTAACGATTTAGCTGCAAGACATCGGGCTGATCATTTGCTCCAACAAAAAGCTTGGGAGCGGTTCAAGTCAAAAGACGCAAGCTTGGGCGAAAGAACAGCTGCTCTAGCAGTTAGTGCGGCTATGCGTGCTAAGCGGTCATTAGGCATGGGTTTGAATAAATCAAAACTAGAACCATGAAGCGAAAAATAAAGAAGCGAAAAATAAAGAAACGAAGAGTGAGAGCATCGTTCAACAAAGTTCGCCGGATGATTAAGAATAATACGAAAACTAATTATGTAAACGGCGGCGGAGGTGGTAACCCTATCTCAATGATTAAAAAGGCCTACGATCAAGCGAAGCTGGCTGTTCGACATTTTGGTGGAAAACGAAACATAGTAATGCCGCGTATCATCCCAATCCCTAAAAGTGGTGGAATATTACCATTTCTAATACCCCTATTTGCCGGGCTTTCTGCAACTGGAGCGCTTGCTGGTGGTGCCGCTGGAATAGCTAGAGCCGTTAACGATGCTAAAAACGCAAAGCAGCGTGCTGAAGAAGCTACTCGACATAACCGCACGATGGAAGCTATAGCCCTGGGGAAGAAAGGCAGCGGCATATACTTGAAGCCATACGGAAAACGCGGCTCTGCATTATATCTAAAACCATACACAAAGACCGGTTCTGCGCTATATCTGAAGCCCTATCGCGGTTCAAAAACTAATAAAGCTTCCCGAAAGAGCGTTAACAGATATCGATTTGCGAAAGTTAGCTAGAAATGCGCCATACTTTAGAGATGTATTTATGCGCGATAATTTACCAAAAGACGGGCCTGTTGTGAACGAATCAGCGATTGTAAACCTGGATAGCGTTCGAGGACCAGGAACGCATTGGGTGTGTTATAAGAAACGAGGATCGAGAGTATGGTATTATGATAGCTTCGGCAATGTAAAACCACCATCTGAATTAATCAAGTACTTTCGGGGATGTGAGATCTACTACAACTACAAAAAGGACCAGGAGTTTGATAGTGTAATTTGTGGGCATTTATGTCTTAAATTTCTACATTCGTAAATGTATACAAATTTTTGTATAAATAAATAAAATATCTATACACATGTATCATTAATCAGTTACAATGTCGATAACATTCAGTTTGGAAGGTGTTGGTAATACAGCTTCGCACGATTTTTATCCACCGATTGAATTAGACGAAAAATACAATCATGTGATTGGTCTGGTCGGATTTTTGGGTGTAATTCTATTCGAAATATTAACGACGGCAACGATAAATTATACTATATAGATAATGATACTGCTAAAAATCTGCTAAAGTCCTTCATATCCCGCACGGATCATACGAAATAGATGAACTTAACAATTATTTAACAAAACAACTGGTTGCTGATTATCGTACAAAAAAATTAAGCAAAAAGAGGGGATTGGACGACTCCTCTATATTTAAACTGCGGGCAAACAATAATACTCTGAAATGCGAACTTCAGAGTGTTTATGCGATTGACTTTACACAACCGGGAAATATCGGTCGTATGCTTGGTTTCGAGCCCAAAATACTCAGCCATAATATTAGCCATAAATCTACCTTGGATATCCAAATAATAAAACACACCAACATACACGTCGAGTGTAATATTATAAAAGGAGCGTACAGAAACGGGAGAATTGCAAAGACCTTGTACGAAGTGGACATTTCAGTACCACCAGGATATCGTTTGGATAAAATACCGAACAATACCCAATATTTGGAGCTAAACACCCGCATTATAAGCAATATTAGCATCAGATTAGTCAATCAAAAAGGCGAACCGATAGATTTTGGCGGCGACGAGCCTTTCACTGTGAGATTGGAATTGAAGAAAGAATTATGGGGTTAAAATTTAGTAAAAACACTTTTTCTGTTGTAAACTGTGGCGGTCAGATCTGCGGCGGTAATAAAAAAACACCGATTTCTATAAAAAACAAATCATTCGCTGGAGGATCCATTAATAAACAAGCCAACAACAACACATCATCACAGATATTTCGTGCATTATCGAGTAAGAAGAAGAAGAAAAATAAGAGCGTCAACAATCACTTGACTGTAAGAGAAAACTTTTCTTAAAATCAATCGGTGTTAAAGCGAAACAATAACAGAAAAAGGAAAAAAGATGAGCGAACAATTAAATATTTTCGACGATGCTCATTTCGACGATTCAATCGTTAGATCTGATATTCACACGTACTTGCCTTATGGGTCCAATAGTTATGAACCATCAGACGAAATCAGAATTGCAATTCAAAGCCAGGATTTGATTACGGCCACCCACGATAGTTTTCTATACATCGAGGGTTATATTACCCGAAGGCAAGCAGACGTCGCAAAAACGTGTGATTTAACAAACAATTTTGCCTGTTTCTTGTTTGAAGAGATTCGATATGAATTGGGCGGACATCGCGTGGACGTTAGCAGAAATCCGGGTATCGGGTCGGCAATGAAGGGCTATGCATCGTATGGCGCCGCAGACAAGAAAGCGCTGGCCCACATTGGATGGTCTCCATTGAATGAGAACACTCTACAAGTGCAATTCAGCGCAAACGATGCTGATTTGGCCAAAAATTCGGGGTTTGCCTGCCTCTGAAGCACATATTCGGATTTGCCGAACATTATAGACAGGTTATCGTGAATATGAAGCAGGAGCTTGTTTTGATCAGATCGAGAACCGATTTGGATTGTTATTATGGGGAGGCTGATGCGTCCATAACGCTTTCAAAAATTCAATGGAAAGTGCCGCACTTAACACTCAGCGATAGAGCAAAGCTGAAACTGTTCGAGAAGATTAATAGAAACCCTGTAATCACCATGCCGTTTCGTCAATGGGAATTATACGAATATCCTGCTTTAAAGCAGGTTAAAACTGATACATGGCCAATAAAGACGTCTTCACAATTAGAGAAACCCCGATGGGTTATTGTGGCTTTTCAGAAAAACCAAAGTAGACGTTCAAAAATGGTAAAGCGAGCGTTTTTGACAGTGGCAATATTACAGATATTAGATTACATCTTAATTCTGAGAGATATCCGTATGAATCCATGAATTTGGATTTTGGCACAAACAAGTATGCATTGGCGTATAGGAATTACATTAACTTTCAACGAGACTATTACGTTCGAAATGAATGCAATATTGTCGGAGGGTGCGCCGGTTCGAATGTCACATCAACAATCTCCATTCCCACATTCGACTATCAACAATTTAAAATTGCCCGATCTTTATAATCGACTGTGCCAACCAGAATGAGAACTTGAAGAATTCTACCGTGGACGTTAAACTGGAATTAGAATCCTCAGCAAACTTTGAAAACAATATGGGTGCATACTGTCTAATAATCCACGATGCCCTTATCAATACAACCCGATAACTGGCGAAGTCAAAAGGATGTAATACGATCGATATGCAAGAGAAACGAAAAAGAAGACAAAAATATTCATATACACACGATGTAATTTTTTGATAAATAAATAAAGCGCATGTACTTCTAAAATATCTTTAGTATGATTTAAATAACCCAGTCGATAAGGTCGAATTGAGAAAAAAACATCCTTAACACCGGTGACGTTCCTACGTTCGCTTCTGGATCCAGAGTGTCGTTTATCGACCTAACCATCGCTTCGGCTTCACTAATACCTTCATTAATCCTCTGGAAGGTCGTCGATGAAGAATCACTTAGTGATCACCGTTACATTTTTCACGTTTGGTCCGCCACTACACCGGCTCCTAAGCCAGCCGTCCTGGGCAGGCCTCGCTGGAACTCAAATAAGCTTAATAAGAACATCTTTGTCAATAAATTCAAAAGCCACCTTAAAGGTATTAGTTACCTAACTCCCGACAATCTGCACAATTTACTTACCATATGCTGCAATGCCAGTATGCCTTTGCATCGCCCAAATAAGCGTCGCACTTCTCTATACTGGTGGAATAGTGAACTGGAAATACTTAAAAAAAAATGTAACGCTGCGAGAAGATCATCCCAAAGGGCCAGTCCAGCTAAGAACAGTTCATTTTCACTCCTTGTTGATGACTACAAACGAATTAAAAAGGAATATTGTTATGCCATCGCACTTGCTAAACGTAAAGCTTGGGAGAAGGTCATCGACGACCTCGACAATGATCCGTGGGGATTGGGTTACAAGATCGTCGTTAAAGTCCTACCTCTCCAGTCGAATCCCGATTTTATCGAGCTACAACAAGCCAAGACAATTTTGGAAGACTTGTTTCCCCAGACGCAACGATCTAATACCATACTTCAGCAGTTCCCCTCAAATTCCTTATTTACAGTAAACGAACTGACCTTCGCTGTCGGTAGAATCAAGCGCAAACGTGCTCCCGGACCCGATTCCATCCCTCCTATCGTTGTTTGCCACTTTGTCACCAGGTTTTCTCAAGAGTTCCTAGATTTCTATAATCGTCTCTTTACAAACGCCGAATTCCCTTCGTCCTGGAAAAAGCTAGAGTAATTCTAGTTAAAAGAAAAACGGTTCATACCGTCCGATATCACTCTTAAACTCGATGGCTAAACTGTACGAACACCTTATCAAAATTAAATTGGAGGAAGACTACAATAACAAAGGCGGATTCAGCCCTTACCAGTTTGGTTTTACCAAAACAAATCCACCATTCACGCCATCAAACATATCGTTGCGCGCGCAAAACTGCCGCCATCGGTACATGGCGTACTAGAAGACTTTCAACGCTAATAGCTATAGACGTACAAAACGCCTTCAACGTCCTCCCTTGGTCTCTGCTCCTGGAGAAAAAATGCGGGTTAAGAAACTAGACAACCACCTCATTAAACTTATGTCACATTACTTACCTGATAGGGAAATTACTTACCTCGATTCTAAACAACAAACTTTTCGGCTAAACCTGTTATCGGGCGTACCACAGGGCTCCGTACTTGGACCGCTTCTTTGGAACATATTTTACGACGATCTTCTCTGCATTCCTACACCGGACAATGCCTGTCTGTCCGCGTACGCCGATGACTTAGCGTTATACGTCGAGGCTAGATCTGAAACGGAACTCATGGACACTGCTAACATATGCTTACATCGGATCAGTGACTGGATGACTGATAACATGATGCAGATTGCCACCACCAAGACAGAGGCCGTCGTCTTCGCCGGAAGAAGAAAAATCTCAGCGATCTCCTTCAGAGTAAACGACTCGACCATTCTACCCTCCGCTGGTATCAACTACCTTGGTGTATACCTAGACAAAGGTCTGACATTTACGGCACACATTACGCACAGAGCTGAAAAGCTTTGCGACTCGCAGGAGCTTTAGAGAGGCTACTACCTCGCGTCCGTGGCCCCTCTGCATCTAAGCGTAAAATTTTCGCCGAAACGGTTAATAACGTTATCCTATACGCCGCCCCGATCTGGGTAGAAGTACTGGATAAACAAAAATACGCAGACTTATTGCTAAAGATACAACGTAAGACTGCCATTCGTATTGCTTCTGCCTATAGGACCGTATCTACCCTGGGGGTTTGTGTTATAGCCGGCGTTATACCTCTAGACATAGCGGCCAGAGCTCGAGCTCTACCGCAAAAAATGGGTCCTACGATCCGAGTTACGCGCTGGATACTCTGAACACTAGATGGCTCAACTTTCCCAAATCCAGATGGACAAAGCCCTTATCCCTGATATCTATAAATGGTTTAATAGAAAACATTGCGAGGTTAATTACCATCTAACCCAATTGTTGTCAGGCCATTGGTGTTTTAACGCCTACTTAGCTGGCATTAACAAAATCGACTTCCCTGTCTGCAAATACTGTAGTGAGATTGACGACGCCAGACACACCTTTTTCCATTGTGCTAAGTGGGAAATTTTCAGGCCCGATGGCTTAACTGTAGCAAACGCCCTCGACTATATTTGTTCGTCTGCAGAGTCCTGGGAAAAGGTCGTCAGCTGGTCCACGTACATCCTCAACAAAAAAGAAGAAAACATTAAAAAAGAAATCATACATATCCCAGCTCCATCTCCAGGATCCGCATGCTGTTAAACCGGATGCTCGCTGCTCTCCGTCTGGAGGTAAACTGGATAAGTGTTCCAGACGGCAACTTTAAATAGAGCCTAGAAGGGTTTTAGTCGGTTGGCACTTACATCAGTCAACCCGACACTACCAGTTTTTTCTGGGAAACTGGTGTCTGTTTAGCAGATTTTTCTCTTCTATAAAAAAAAAAAAAGGTTTAGGTTAGGTTAGGTTAGGTTAGGTTAGGTTAGGTTAGGTTAGGGTCAGGTCGGGTTAGGTCGGGTTGGTCACGGTCAGGTTAGGTCGGATCGGGTCGGGTCAGGTCGGTAGGTCAGGTCAGGTCGGGTCAGGTCGGGTCAGGTCAGGTCGCAGGTCAGGTCGGGTCAGGTCAGGTCGGGTCAGTTCGGGTCGGGTCGTCGGGTCGTGGTCAGGTTAGGTCGGGTCGGGTCAGGGTCGGGTTAGGTTAGGTCAGGTCAGGTTAGGTTAGGTTGGGTTGACTCGACCCGTTGACGAGCTCGCGAGTAGACGTATAAAATTGGTGTTCTAGTATTTTTTGTTCTAATGGCTCACGCAAGAGACCGAGGTGTTATTTGTTTATAGAATTAGCTTGGTGTAGTGTATGTGCTTGTCTGTGTAAAACCGCATATCTCTTGCCCCCTTAGGGGCAGAGAAAAATAATCTTTTGTGCAGTTACTAGTGATCGGACAAAACCGTAAGTTTTTGAACATACTTCTTATAGTGCCGCATATTGACTAAAAGCCCGTTAAGTGACGCGAATTTTGACACCACTTGCGTCCTTATCGGTACACCCTGTCGTGAATAATTCGAGATCATCGTTTATCTCCACAAACACTGATAAGTGTCCTGCTGTGCAACAGGTGCAATTGGGCTAAAACGCACCACCTCGAATTACTCGCCACAGTCGCCCGAGTATTTACATACCCCACACGTACCCCTGGAACAACCCCTTGTTACACGTGGTTGTTTGACATAACCCCACAATATACGGTAAAAACCAGGGAAAATCGAACATTTGCAGTCGGATCGTTCCTCTAATTAGCCGGCTCTCCCCTGCAATCATGGAGGACAGTGTCCCTGCTGGTGACCCCTCCACCCCCACAAATACGGGTGTCCACTTATTATATGAAGACATTTCCGTGAGGAGACCAAGAATTTCTCGCACACCCCCATATAATCCTCACGTTTCGGTATCGCTGCCAAGCCTTGCCCAGTCAATCGACCTTACCACACTTGAACCTGACCAGAAGCCAAAAACTCCAACTACCACCCATGAGGAAAGAACTAGCAAAAAAAGAAGGCTAGGAACACCCCCGGACTTAAACATTACGCCACCTAACATGAATGAACTGGCCCAGAAAACAGTCGACGCCCTAAAATATATCGAAGAGGTCATGAGGATATCAAATACTATCCTTAAGACATGTGAAGAATCACAAAACACGAAGAAAGAGATTAAGCTGGCGGCACGTTCTTTACAGCACAGAACCAACAAGCTGCATGCCGTTAAGTCCCTTATAGATACGTTAAACAAAGAACTACACCTGCATAAATCGAAATTAAGCACCCTCGACCCTGAATACAGGAAGCAACTGGAAATAAGTAAACTCACCCAAAAAATTCAACAGGCTCTAGACAAAGGGAAAGACCTAACAGACGAGGAATTCGTCGCTCTCACAGAAAGGAAATGGCCAGATACTATGTTCCAAAAAATAAAAGTCGTTGACAAAATCGACTATGGAAAACTAGACCAGGATTTTTTGGTCCTATATAACCCCGATGACCCTGACAACACAACATGTGAAAAAATCCTGAATACTATCCCAGGAATGAAAACACACCTTCAACGACTAGAATCGGGCACCACTTCCCTCCTAATGGGAACCATCAAAACAGCCATTAACACTTATGACGACAACAACGATGAGTCTGACGAAACCGGCGGCAACCCATGCCGTATCCTGGCCGCCCCAATAAATACCAAATCTTTATATCATTACCTGCCAAGAATAAAGAAAACCATAAACCTATGGACAAAAAAGTCGAAATCCGCTCTTAGTCGCCACCAATTCACGGGAGTCCTATAAGGTGAGAGCAATCCTAGAATGGCTCGCACCTTGCCAGGATCTATCGCCCTTCATGGTGAAGTCGACTCTAAAACGGCACCACAATCTGACCACGAAACCATTATTATAAAACCAGATGAGGGAACCTCATTCGCCGACATTATAAAAAATATAAAACATAACGTCGCACCAACCGGCATCACAGTCAACAAGATTTCCAGAACATCTACCGGAGCCGTTCAACTCAAATTCCATGGGACAGTCAAAGAAAACCGACAAACCTTTAGGAAATCTCTAGCAGACAGCACATCTTCATGTGCCCAAGTTAGGGACTTAAAGCGGAAAAAAACCATAATGATTTTAGACGTCGACGAAGCCACCACCGCAGAGGATATCGCGGCAGTTATAGGCACGGAATCGGAGCAACCCGACTTTAAACCAGGCCCTCACCTTAGGTTGACTACAAAAGTGAATAAATACGGCAACAGATTAGCATTCGCCACACTCGATGCAGACATTGTCGAGAAGATGTGCGAGAACAAATTCATAGGTACGGGATGGTTTCGCTGGAGGGTGAAAGAGGCAGACTACCTGCCGAGATGCAGATTCTGCCAGAGGGTGGGACACTCCCCAGACGAATGCCAAGCTACTACATTCTCCATAACATGCGCGAATTGTGGCCAAAAGGGCCACGTAAATAAGGAATGTAACAATCCGTCGTATTGTTATTTATGTAGCGAGGAAGGCCACAAGGCCGAAACAATGAGGTGTCCGACCTACAGAGGACTCGTTGCACAGAATAAACACTAGAATTTACAGCTACGAACCACATTATAAAAATAAAATTCAATACAAAAAATAAAACTTCAACTACAACTAAAAATCCTAAAACAATATGATAAACACACGTAATAACAAATCTATCAAAATTCTCCAAATAAATCTGGGCAGAGCTAGAGGAGCTACAGACCTCATGATCCAAACGGCGGCGGACTTAAACATCGACCTCGTGCTGGTGCAGGAGCCCAACATTAACAGGACCACAAGCAACCCAAACTGGATACGCAACCCTGCCAATAACGTGGCGTTTTACATTCCAAAGGGTAAAACAGTCCCGTCTAAAATTATACAAGGTAACACTTTATAGCTGGCACCCTGGGTCAGTATCTAATAGCAACTTGCTACATATCCCCAAGAACGAGTAGTGAAGAGTTCGCCACTACACTCCACGAACTAAGACACACCTTACAAGACAACATGAGGAATTTAATCTTAGCAGGAGACTTCAATGCAAAGTCTTTTGCGTGGGGTTCCTGCTATGAGGACGACAAAGGTGCGATCTTGACGGAATGGTGCGCCGAAAATAATTTGGTGGCTGTCAACCAAGGGGACATACCAACTTTCTCTAACAAGAACGGACAGTCGTTTATCGACGTAACTCTAGTGGCTAGCTCGATAGCGCCAAAACTTCACAACTGGGAGGTCTCATTGGAGGAAAATCTTACCCAACATAGGAACATATACTGGGAAATCAGGGAACACCACTATAGTGAGTCCCCAAGTAATCTAAATACGACAGTGGGCTTTAAATATGACGAAACGGCCGTGGTCCACATCATCGAACATGTAAAGACCCTTCTCTTGGATCAAAACAACTTGCCACGTCGGCCTATTTCTAGCATGAAACTTGACGAAGCAATTTGAATTCCTGCCACATATACCTTAAGTGCGTTAAAAGATCGAACGGTACTAACAAGACCCCAAGAGCAGTGTACTGGTGGAATAAGGACATCGGGAATGCTAGAAACAGATGCAACCATATTAGACGTATCCTACTTAGAACTAGGAAGAAGCAAGATCAACAGGCGTACGAGGAACTATATGATACCTACGCAACTTTGAAAGGGAACTCAAAACTCTGATAAAGAAGAGCAAGTTTGAAGCTTGGAGCAAGCTGTGTCAGGAAGTGGAAGATGACTTATGGGGCAGAGGGTATCAAATAGTCACGCAGAAACTCACCACCTTACCTGCTATAAATTACAACACAAAAGAGGCGTTCGATGTGGCTAAGGCGCTCTTCCTGGGAAATCAACCACGACTTGGCAGAGAGAAGTAACCATCCACCAGCACCTAGGTTAACAAGACGGAAATAATCCTTGCTGCCTCGAATATCAGAACTAGAAAGCACCGGGCCCAGATGGCATCCGCCGGAAATCATCAAGTCCATTGCCGGCCAAATACCCGAGGTCATTCTTCCGTATCTTAATAACTTACTGAACGAACATCAGTTCCCAGGACAATGGAAAATAGCAAACTTGGTTCTCATTAATAAAAGCGCTGGAAATGCAGAGACGAAGGCTTATAGACCCATTAGCCTACTTAATTCGATGGCAAAATTGTACGAGCGAATTCTCAACCACAGATTGCTGGAATCCATTGAGAGAAACGGGGGTTTCTCAGATAGGCAATATGGTTTTCGGAAAGGGCGTTCCACTGTGGACGCAATGAAAAAAATCTTAGAGACTACTCGGTCGGTCACGAGGAAGAAACCCAAATTATGTTATCCTCGTTACGCTGGATATAAGGAACGCGTTTAACGAAGTCCCGTGGAGTACGATAATAAAAGCCCTGGTCAAAAAAAACGTAGACCTATATTTAATTGAGATCATGAAAGAATACCTATCAGAACGACACATTAAAATCAATAACAGCGAAAACCTCGAGGTCACATGCGGAGTTCCGCAAGGCTCCATATTAGGTCCCACACTGTGGAACGTTGTATACGATGACGTCCTTAATTTAACGCTTCCTCCGGGCACGACTACAATCGCATTCGCAGATGATCTAGCTCTTCTAGTATGGGACACCACCAGAGAAGCAATCGAAAAGAAGGCCAATGTTTCGATTAAGGCTCTGGAAAGCTGCCTAAGTCAAATAGGCCTGGACATAGCTACTCACAAAAGTGAAATTCTAATTCTGGCAGGTAGGATAAAGATGAAACAGGTGCGAATTAATATCGGAGGAACGACAAAAACTAACGTTAGAAATATTAAGTACCTGGGATGCCACATTGGCCACAATTTAAATTTAGGAGTGCACATTACTTATGCCGTAGCCAAGGCAGAAAAGCTGGTGTCAGCCCTGAGGCGTCTCTTTGTGAACCACCGAACTATAAGAGCCAGCAAGAGAAAAATGCTACTGTATGTGGCAAACTCAATAGTGCTGTACGCTTTCCCAATTTGGTGTGAGTGGTTAAACGTTGGGAAATATTCTCGGATGGTGAACAAATTGCAGCGGAAGATCGCCATTAATATTTCACAGTCCTATAGAACGGCATCCACGGAAGCGCTTCTAGTAGTAAGTTCATGTGTACCAATGAGACATTTGGCGTTTGAAAGAGAGTACACCCCATGTGCAAATAAATTACAAGCAAGAAGAATGCGAAGAGAAAGAAGTATCGAGAAATGGGAAGATGAATGGCGGAACTTAACTAAGGTGGCGCAATGGACAAAGCGACTTATCCCGGAGTTATCACCTTGGCTGGCGAGGAAGCACGGAGAGGTCGGCTATTATCTGACGCAGATGCTAACAGGTCATGGATGCTTTAATGCTTATCTTTACCGTTTTAAAAGGAAACCAGCGGCAGCGTGCGATTATTGCGCAGATATAAACGACACGGCGGAGCACACCATATTTCTATGCGAAGGCTGGAAAGCGCATAGGAGGCCGCAGAGCAAGAAATTGGTAACCAATTGACCCCCGAAAACGTCACAAACATCATGTTATCTGGGGAGACCGGTTGGAAAGTCATTGAGAAGATGGTACACGACATATTAGCCAATAAGGAGAACAACGAGAGGTTGGCACAGCTGGAAAGTAATGCAAACCCTAACACCTAGACCACCAACAATGCCGTAGGCCTGATAGATAGGCAACACGCAATACACGGCAAAATTTTATCAGCACCCCCCTATAAAAACTCAACTAAAATTTGAAAAAATCTATTTAAACAACTTCCGCAAAACACTACGGCTAAAAAAGCATGCAGCATGCAAGATGCACACATAACAATATAAAAAGATTTATAAAATAAAAGGAAAGTAACAATCTTGGTCCTAGTTAGACAGCCTAGTGGCAGTAACACGCGAAACATCTGGAAGGGGGGCCTCTTGCAAATGCAGTGTACGTCCTAAAACAAAATAAACAAATCAACTGATAGCTCTAATTGCTTTCACGTCACAATCAAGAACCAGTCGTTATAAATAAACAATGCATACTTACATGACATAAATTGCCCTCTGCTACCGTCTAAGTGGATCACCAGCTATCCATGATGGCACTTCATTTAGTCGGACCAACACCGAACGACACACAATGACACAGTCGTTATTCATTGGCTAGCAAGGAATTTTAGGAATAAAGGGTACTGCTACGAATAAACAATACATACATACTCGGCATAAATCAAACCAGCTTGCGCTCTGCTACCGTTTAAGTGGGTCACCAGCTAACAGCTATTTACGATGGTACTTCATTTAGTCGTAACAATATCAAATCATACCAGTTTGTTATTTCATCGGCTAGCAAGGAATCTTTAGAAATAAAGGATGATACTGCTAGCAAGATCGACAGTCACAACTCCAGCTGGAACTGGAACGGCTAAAACAAAACTTTAGAATTAATTATATACTTACTCACGTAAATAATCACAAGTTGATAGCTTTGATACACGCCATTTGTGAACTGCGCACAACTGCGGAAAAATTATGCTCTTGATATGCGGCGTTGTCACGTTTAGCTACTCTGGAATAACTAGGAATTAAACATTCTAATTATTTTAAATACTCTAAGTAGATACATAATAAATAACGCTTTGAACCTTGCGGCTGATCTATCATCACGACAGATAACACAGTTGGTCAATGTAAAATTTCCTCTACTTTTATTTATATAACATCTTAAATGCAATGAAACAGAAAATTGTAAAAATCAAATTTCTAGTTTATCGTCTCTTAGTATATGCCGTAACATACTCAAAATAGTAATTTTAATCAACTAGCGTATGAACTCAAGCCACGGCAACTAAGTGTTGCTTATAGTTGCACGATGAATATATTTCTTATTTTTTGTTATTCGTATAACACCTTATAAATGCGAGGAAATGAACTGTTAAAATACAAATTAATTAAATACAATAATTGTAAGAAATGTAATACTATTAGATCCGTAATAAATGTACATTCTTGACGAGGCCGTGACTTGGAGAAGAATACCGCGAGGTAATGCCACAAGTCACGGCTGACCGAGGAGTGGGCCACTTGAGCCGGTTATGCCGGCCAACGTCCACTCACTCCCCCTATAAAAAAAAAAAAAAAAAAAAAGGTTAGGTTAGGTCAGGTCAGGTCAGGTCAGGTCAGGTCAGGTCAGGTCAGGTCAGGTCAGGTCAGGTCAGGTCAGGTCAGGTCAGGTCAGGTCAGGTCAGGTCAGGTCAGGTCAGGTTAGGTTAGGTTAGGTTCCCGTGAGGGGTCATCTGTAACCCCCATCGGGCGCGTCCCCAGGTGGCGGATAGGGGAACGCCTTAGAGAGGTGACAAAAGGAAACTTTTGAGCCTTTTAGGGTAGGAGGTTTACCTCCCGCGGACCAACAGAATTGCACTTCAGGAGCTGACACCTGGTCAGTACGGGATTTGGCACTCCCGGAGTTTATCCTAGCTGAGCTTACGATCTTGCTTCAACTAGTCTGGAGATCTAACTCCTTCTCTTTACACTTTTCTACGACCTCTCTTGGTCGAACTCTTCATTCTTGTATTTTCCACTCCCGAAGCTATTAGGTTAACCGAGGGCTAGGGAGTACTTCCCTTTATCACTATCATGGATGGATTTCCTTACGACGGAAACAAGCCTGGCAGAAGACATAAAATGCATGGACTCTTTTCTCGGTAGCTACATGGAACAGGAAGATAAAGGCGTTGAGTTTACCGCACAGGGGCTGGATACCCCAGTGCCGGCACGGGAGGAAGGCGTTGCGACAGGCCTTCCCGGGTCGTCATTCGGTAACTGTCAGGTGTACATGGTAGGTGACCAGGCCAGTACTCCGGTAACTTCTACTGGAAAAAAGGAATTAAAGAAACGTACGCAAAGTTCTTCTACGGTGACTTCATCACCTCCATGGGAAGGACAAATCGAGGGCAAGAATACGCCAAGTAATATTGCTTACATAAACTTAAAATGGGACGAGGTCAGTCCAGATCAGTTAAGAAAAGGAAAGTTGGGTCTCCACTGGAATTAGAACTAGAAAGAGAAGAGGTAAAAGCGCAGAAATAAGACTTGCCGCTTCTTTTAGAAGAATCTTTGGCAAACTAGACAAAGAAATTAAGAAGTTATCGCAACATGTTAAGGAAAGTCCTAACACTAAGAAGGACATCAAAGTGAGTGTCAACAAACTAAATAGTTTAATGAGTGCGGTGACAACAGATCAAATGCATGACCTGTTACATAATTTAGGCAAAAGTGTGAATATTGAAAGACATGAGGAGTACCTAATTATCGACGAGTTAACAGCTGAGTTAGAAAAGAAAAAGAAAAGAGAGGAAGAACTGTTAAATATAATTAAAGACAACGAAAAACATATTAATGATGCACAGAAAGAAACTAGTAGTATCATGAAAAAATGAAAGAGCTGCAGAAACTGCTTGACGAAACTAACGTAGACGAAAGGGACATCGCCCAACAGAATAAAGTCTCAAGTCTATTAGATGGAGGCACTGATTTTGACACGTTTTGGACTTTAAAAGACGAGTCGTGGCCAGAAAAATGTTTTAATAGAACTAATGTAAGACTAGGTTTCAAAGAAGAGGAGACTAATGATACAAAAGTAGCGATGCTAAATCTCAAGAGGTGGGATAAGGAAGACTCAAGTATTACCAGTATCTTTAAGGACAAACCTATATTAATAGAAGTTGCTAAAACGCAAATTCTTGAGGCAGGCCAAACTATTAAAGTAAGAAACTCTAGCCAAATTGAACTGGAAGGGCTTGGCCAAGAAAATCGATCCACTAATGACGAAATTTATCTTCTAGAATTAGGCCTGACAACAAGCGGTTTGAAATGTGAGGAAGAATGGAAAAGCATTTTTGATGCGGTAGAAAAGTTAAAAAAGAGATGGGTAGATTCCGGCAGTGAACAAGAAAAAAAAGTAGCAGTCTATACTCCAATCTCAGCCGATGTTAAAACAAATATGATGCTAAGGAAAATCTGGGAGAGCGTTTGTAGAAACACAAATATTAAAATAGACATGTACTCAAGAAATTCAACCAAAGATAGCAGACAAAGAAAAAGGATAGAAATTATTCCGATAGAAAACACTCAAACTTCGTATTCCGAAATAATAAAAAAACTAAAAAATGACATAAACATAGACGAATTAGGCGTCACAGTTGAAAGAGTACGAAAAACCAATAATGGGAAAATTGCAATTGATATCAGAGAGAAAGTTACAGGAGCAGGCCAAATGTTCAAAGAAAGCACTGCAAATAGTATGATGAAAATTGCTAATACTAGAACTACGGTTCCAACAACAAGTTTGCAGATTATGGACTTGGACGATTCCTCGTCCAGGGAAGAAATCCTAACAGCCGTAAAGAAATTTTCAAAAGACAAAAGTGACTTAGAGCATTTAAAGGCTCACGAGATTAGGAAAACCAGAAACAACAGAAACAGTTTCATTATAATAGAAACTCCTAAAATCCTAGCGCGAAGCATCTTAGAAGCGAAGAGAATTAAAGTTGGCTGGTTGTCCTGCAGAGTTTTGGAGCTTTTTACTCCCTCTAGATGTCTAAAATGCAAGAAATTTGGGCATCTAGTAAGGGACTGTAAAAGCAGCGAAAGCATGAAAAACAGCTGTTATAAATGTAGCAGCAGCGAACATAACGCCAGACAATGCGATATGGAAGAAAACGATGCTTTCTGTATAGATTGTGATACGAAAGGCCATTTCGCTGGCAAAATGTCATGTCCGACTTACAAAGAATTAGTCAACAATATGAGGGACAAATCGAGCCCATAAGGTGGTTTATAGAAGCACGTACTTTAGACAGGAGGAACCTATCGAGATAGCTGAAGAAAAGACAGCTATTGAACAAGATACGGTAAGCGAAACATGCTTAGACTAATGTCGCTCCGTATTAGCACTAAAGCTCCAATAAACAAAGTAGTTATAAGTTTTATATATCTTAGTAGATAATGTCTTATTCTAGTTTATTATTTTTTTAATGGCTAAAAACAATCTATCTCTTCTACAAATTAATTTAATGAGAAGCAAAAGAGCGGTTGATTTAGCGATTTCGTATGCAAAACATAATCTAGTGGATGTCATTATAGCCAGTGAAATTAATAAAAGATGTGCAGATCAGACGCCTGGATAAAGGACAAAAGAGCAGATTCTGCTATTTATTTCGTAAATAAAGATATTGAAATCGCTAAGATCGTTAAAGACGACAGTTTTGTAATTGTCCAGTCAAGTGAAATCACTATTATCTCGATTTATATATCACCCAATAGTT